>CACRXP010000103.1:930467-952158 GCA_902702965.1 Spirometra erinaceieuropaei | reverse complement strand
CTTCTATGGCCTTATCGTGAGTCAACCGGGACCGGCTTCTGGTTTGGTCGGCTCTTCATACATGCAGATAGTCTCAAATTAATGATAGGTTTTTCGAGGATTAAAGAGAGCTACCAAGATCGGTGTCAGATACATTTGTCCCGTGAGAGATTTCGGGTGTGTTGAGAAACGTCGCTGGCCGCCGGACATTAGCTGGCTGACTAATCGGCTTTAACTGCGACCGCCCGGGCAGGTCATTGGGTCGGAAACAGGAAGATGGACCTGCGTACTGCAGGTGGCTTTGCGCTAAATTCCGGGGGGTATCCATTCCCCTGCCCTTACTTTAGCCCTCACTGAAACCCTAACACTAACCCGCATAACGCTAGACCTAGCACTGCCCCTAGCATTGACCTTGACCCTAATCTCCCTCTTGGGATTTAGCCCAATGCAGCGGGTAAATATTCTCCTGCCCTATCAGTTCTTGCTCCAAAGCAGCGTGGTCGTTTCACGGGAAAGGACAAGTCGTAAATATCGTCCGCGGTAAAAAAAAAAAACTTTGCCCTCCTGAGTGTGTAGTACTGCAAAAAAGCTTGAGCTCAAGGTAGATTACATCCAGCTGGCGAAATAAGGACGCCATCTGCTAGAAAAGCTACTAAGGAAAGAAGGCAAATGGCTTATTTGGAGAAGGCTAGGAAAAGCTCAAACTCCAAAATGTGTTCTGGTAATCCTGGGATCGTTTTGCAGGACGGAACAGACTTGATGTGGTTGCTTATAGACCTCTAACCAACATATCTTGCAAATGGTTATTTGGGGATGAATTATCGTCGTCGCCGTCACTCAGCATCAGACGGCCGACCGACTCGGACAGTAAACTAGCGCATGACAGAGGGAAGGGAGTTAGATCAACTTTGGGGACTGCCTCACCGCATTCCTCGCTACAAACAACCTGATACGCCTTGGAAATATCATGCGACGTTAAAAGCCGTGAGTGCTAACTGACGGGATAACTCCGTTCTTTCGGGGCGGAGTCATGCTGCAGTGGTTCCTTTTTACTGTGGTCTCCGAGACATTTGCACTCGGATAGGATCGGAGCAGCCCCACCCCTTTTCTGTGAAAACCTGGTCCATCGTGCGCGGACCAGTTCGTGCATGGCACGCGTAGATAAGCTGTTTGGCTTCGTCAGGCATTGCTTCCTATCTCGTCTCCGGTTGTCCTGACTCTTTATTAACGCCAGTCGCAAGTGGGTAAGGGGGGGGGGAGAGGGGGAGGGCGCGACAGACGCCGCACAAGTCTGCTAGCAGTATAAAATAATGCACGCGGAAGTCACCGTCCAATCCCCCCCCCCACGCTGTGGAGCGCCCAGATGGCATTGTTGTTTGCGACGGTCGAACTGACAGTCGACGTCGGTCAGCCACTCAAACTCAACCCCAGGCCTGAATAACATTGGGTATGAATCCAGACGGGGGTTGTGGTATGGCTGACTGACTGGCGATGGTAAACAAGCCAGAAATGGTGGCTTCAGACTTACTGTTTTAAGCATTTTTTTCTACCCAAGGTGTGTGTATTCTGACACGCACACGTCTCAATTTTATGGCCTTCCTGCTTAGTACCACTTTGCAGTCACGAAACTGTGGGCACATTACTTGTAGTGCGGACTGAATACTCGTTTGTCAAGAGGTGTAACAAAGAAAGCAAAAAAGAATAAGACCCCAAAGTCGTGGGCATACTGCGCTTGAAGGATGGCGTGAAGATACTACACAGACGATCGACGGAACAGACTATTGACAACCTCAGCCTAAACAATGATGGTCTGGCGTAAAGTCACGGCAAATGCAAAGGTTTGGCAGTAGGCAATGTGGTTCTCAAAATATGTTAAGGGTGGCGTTTTTCGACCTAATCTGACTACGATATTGAACACGACGCGTGCAGTCTGGTCCAGACTTACGGATCTGCAGCTCTTCCACGTGGTCGCACAACGACCGGCAATCAGCAATCAAGATGTATTACCGACAAGACAAGAGAAGCGGGAATTGCCATTTGCGACTTAGTTTTCTACCTTTGGCTAGGCAGGGTCCTCGGCTTGTCAGGGCTGTCCGAGGATGTAAGAGTGATTGTAGTAGCAGTGCAAGTCAAATAATGTATGCATGTGCTTAGGCCTACCGCCCCGCAGGTGTACGTACCCTGCACTTTGTCCTTCTTTGTTTCAGTCTGTCTCCCGTTGGGTTGGTATTTGAGCTGGATTTTTCGATTGATTCCACTGAAGGAGCCATACATTTCTAGCACATACCTGAAACAAAACCAAAGTATGTCATTTAGGTGAGACAGGGCAATAAAGTCAAAAGGGTCATTCTGCAAACACAGCAGGCGGGGGACAGGAAGGACGGACGGGGATGCCCACACTAACACTACTGGCAAGCCTGGTGAAAGTGACACTGCGCACGCCTATTGGTACAAAATGCTAGCCCTAAGAGAATGATCGGTTTAAATTTGATGGCATCGGTGTGCAGGAGTTTTAAGAGCTTACGGCTCAAAATAAAGGCATGCTTCGGCAACCTGACGAGGCTGGATGTTCGAAATGGGAGGTATACGTCTTGATCGGGTTTTCGGAAGACCTGAAGGCTATGACCCGGACTCTCCATGGTCAAACTTGCTGAGATAAAATGGCACCGAGGGATACAACAACCGTGGTCGAAATTCTTGTCTCCCGGTCGGCAGTAAATTTTGTTGAAACGTTATAATGGAGTCTCCAAAACAGAGTAAAGCAGAATACGAGAGTCTTTGAGTAGTGCTAATAAAAAATAATGACTTTGCTGTATTTTGCAAATGTTAGGTCGGTTGAAGAAAGCACTTTAAAGGTTTGAATGGGGTGAGAGGAGACAGTAGAACGGGCGGGCGAGCTTGCCCCCGTACCTCTCACGAAAAGAACAATTTTTACAATGTACTAGTCATCAGGAGCGAAAGTAACTACTTAATTATTAGGGTCAAGTGGTTGCCACGAAAAATGATTCAAATAGGTTTATTCTACACCAATACGCGTCCGATAAAGGTATTCTATTGTAAAACATTTCAGACACTAGCCACATTCCGCGCTTATGGTCTCTTTTTGAGGAACGATGACGTCTTCTGCGGTATTCAGAGACCGCGACAGCTCAGAGATCAGAGCCAGGGCAGTGCAAGCAATCGGATCTTGTGATCAACCTCGCTTTACTTAACTAGGCCTATTAGGACACGGGAGTATGGACCTACCATACTACATGTAGCCTTGTGTTAAATTCTAGGGGGTACCAATTCCCCCTGTCCTACCTTTAACCCTAACCCTAACTCAGCCCCCCATAATCCTAACCCTAACATTAACATTCCAACCTTCCCCCCCCTAAGTCTAACTTTAACCGTAACCCTAACACTAACTCTAACCGCCACTGGAATTTGGTGCAAAGCCATCTGTAGTAAGGGAATGGGTCCATATTCGCATGCCTTGCCCCACTCTACGCTTACTTGGCCTCGTTGTTCTTCTCCGCCCCCTCTCGCTCCTTCCCTCGTTCTTTTTCTAACTCTAACCAGACAGTCTCGCGCGGTCGGCTTGCATTCTATGGCGCTTACCATCATGATCACTTGGTCTGTTTGCCGCGCAATATACCCACATGACCAGCCTGTCCACATAGCCGACTAGCATACTACGCCTGCCTGCTCAGAGATCCTACCTACTCCACCAGAAGATTGTGATGACCTTTATTTAGTAATTAAGAGATCATGGGATTTGATGACGCCATTAAACCTGCTTCTCTCGCCGTTGTAACCCTGATCAAATTGACTCCCATGAAAGTACGATTTGGCCTTAGTCCCCTTCAGAAATGAGGTCCGACAAGAGTTTACAAGGCAGATTGTATATGAAGACCAAATTCCAGGTACATGCTTCTGAAAGCCCTGGAGAATCGCAAGACGCAATAAGCTTCGATGGTTCCAATAGCATTCCCTTATAAAAATGTGCGAACTTGGGCCGTCTAGTAACTCAAAGATCAGAAAGGAAATAAAAGAGATGCACTCACCGCAGTTGTTCAAATTTGGCTTTTTTCTCCTCGATCGCCGAGTTTTTCAATTTTCCACTCTCAATGTCATCCAGTAGACTGCGTACAATGTCCAGCACCTCCTGCAGCTGAGTTGGTTTCTTCAGTTTCAATTCATTAGTCCGCCCACCGGAGTACTTTTTAAAGAGCTGGAAGAATCTCTCATGGCGCACTTCCATCTTCATCTTCTGTTTGGGTGTCCGATCACCATGACGGAAGACGGCGATGACACAGCGCAGCTCCATTATGGTGCCACAAGTTGTTGGCACTAGAGGGATGTCGTCGTCCCTGCCGGGATCAATGCCCGGCAGACCACCAGTCGGACAAAGGAGAGGCGCGATGCGCCGAGTTATCAGAACACCGAGAATATGGCTGCAGTCGTCGTAGTACTTGCGAGAGGTCTTCACAAAGGAGAAGCCATTAACATCGCAGACATACGACATGCCGTTCGCGCGAAGCAGGTCGAAGCCGCAGATCTGCTGTTTTACTACTTTAGCCACCTTCTTGGCGATTATCTTCTCACGTTGGGTTAGGATCACGGGGTACCGGATCTCTTTACCCTCACAGTCTCGCTCCACCTTACCGTCCAGAGCGGGAGACTTCCGCGCTTCAGCGTGGGCGTAATCGTCAGCGACTGTGTAAACCTACAGGGAACAGGGCCAGGGTTAACAATCATGACTGCCCATGAAAGCACAAACGTTCGTAGGGGGCAAAAACTAGATACCAGGTTGCGCAAACGCGAAATGTCCCCCCAAAGAGAAGACAAATACCTATGATGACTGCTCATGGTTTAGGGCTAGGTCACACCGTCGGATCTACTGGTACATGGATAATTAAAGGAGTCGGGAGAAATAGAAGGCATGATGTTATCGCGGAATGGCAAATCATTCATGAATCGATCAACATCTGCGTCTGATTTCCCGCCGTCCGACTGAAGGATGCAGCCTTATCCCAGGATAGATCGGCGACTGCAAGTAGGATCAATACTTTCCTTCGATCCCCAGCAGGAGTCATTCAAGAAATTATCCATTAACGATGAAGAACTAGAGGACACACTTTCTCTCCCCTTCGGTCCCCTAAGCGAACTGGTGACGTTCTCGGCTGGGTCTTCTGATTCGCCCCCAAGCCGGTAGATTCCTCGGTCAGCGGAGCAAAAGTGGTCGCCTTTGCATTATCTCCAGTGTACTACTTCCTCGCCCAACAAGATATGTTTTGAATACAACACGCATACTTAGAACAGCAGGGCAGCTCAGTTCTGATCACGCTAATTCTCATCACTTGAGCGAGGGTTTGTTCATGAAAATCCCAACTACTTGCGCACCCGTTATACAAATGTCATGCGAAGTTACTTAAGATTTAAACAGCACATTGAAAGTTTGTTGCCTCTAGTGCATTGTTCCAGCTCATTTTTTGCTTTATGCTTGAAAAACGCCTAAAACGCGGCCGTCAGAATATGCATAGTTAGTGCAGTAAGCACTGTTACCTTTTTGCTGAAAATTCTGAATTTATAGTTTCAAAATAAAGCGAATCCCCCTCTCTCTCTCTCCTCTCTCTTGACTTTGGAGGAGGAGGTATTTCAGCGCACTGTCGTGCGGATTTAAAATACGGCGGGAAATGCAATTATAGGCCCCGTAGCAAAATTAAACTGTAAAAAGAAAAAATTTACAAGCCTAATACGTAATTATATGTGTCAGGCACAAATGAAGAAGACCTACCTTCACATCAGTGCCGTCGGTAGGCATGAATTCCTCGTAGAGGTAGGAACCGTTGGTACGAACGCTGCTAATTTGAAAGTATTTGCTGCTGCGGTCACCGACCTTGCGAAAGAGACGTTGGCTGCCGCCTCCGGCGCTGCTGGGAAAGTATATGTAGATGTTGTGATCTTCTGCATTCAGAGGCTTCTCCACGAATGGTTTGTGGAAAATTTCGCCGTCAATCTGCAAGAGAGAAATGTAACCACAGACACTTAGACTGGGCTGGCCAGTAATCGCTGTAGCTAGTCGCAGTCAAGAACAACTTTGGATTGCACAATTTGACGAGATGTTCTTAACGGCTGGAGAGGAAAAGAGAGAGAGATGATTGGAAGGCCTGAGAGCCTAGAATAAGATGACTAAGTCCACGATTATAGTTTTCCCGGGTTAACTCTCGAGTTTAGAAATGCAAAATGACAAATAACACCTTCGTTCCGTCATGCTGTTATTTGTATTAAGAAGCAGGCAGTAGCGGCAAGACCCTCCATCATTTTTTCGACACCAGAGAGTGCGCCTCCCGCCCTTAAACCCTTATGTGCCCGGATCGAGGAAAAGTCGCAGGATTTCCGCATGTTTTAAAAGGACTCGGTTTGTACCGATCGACTTTTAAAGAAACTCTAAAGAGGCAAAATCATTTCCTAGGTGCTGCCCTCCGCTGGCGACCCGCATAGTCTACAGGTGGCGGATAGTGACACAACCTTCAGCGAAGGTTAGCTGCAAAATAAGCATGCTTTCGAGTCTGACGAATAGGCAGTCGCGGACCAACGGCGACAGTGCTACCAGAGTGCTGCTGTCTGGCAAAGCCGCTACTCACCCGATTACGGTTCCGCGGTGTAACGATCACGGAACGCCAAGAACTGAGTTTGCTTGCCGCCGCTGCCTTAGGGTTGGGTGCTTGGACCGAAGCATTAGGCCATGTAACCTCAAATAAACAGTCCGGACGTGTGCTGATGACCCACCGGTATTCAAAATTGTGCGAAAAGAGACCTCATAAAAATGCTTAAGTATTGAGATACACGTTAATGGTCTTGCAGTAACCGAAGAACTTTCCAACACTGGTCTGCCGGCTCGGGCAAACGGCATGCCAGGTAGAAGACTTGGTCAGCAACGGTTCCTCGCCAATGGACGCCGAAATGACCGAGCGTCACTTGATCTTGGTACCCAAAATCCGACATTGCATAGTCTTAGTGAGTACGACTAGGATGTCCGCCGACTAAAGTCCAAGTCCCCATTTCGCGCTCTCGAGAAACTGAGATCTCGGGGCCAACTCCCACCTTACCCTCAATCGAAGCCTCTCACGTGACACGCCAGGTAGACACGGTGTGGCGACGAGAAGTCAGTGACCGGTTTGCTTACGTACGCCTGAGGGACACTTCACCGACAACTGTCTTCTCCGTTTCCACAACATGCATGGGCCATCGACCAGCACGCGAGAGAAACCTTAATTTACAACTATGGGCGGTGTCATTTTGCTGGCACAGAGTTGTTGTTTCAGGTGAATAAGACCGTTGGATTAACGCTTTTGTTGATAAATGCTGCAGAAACTAGAGTATTAACGAGCTGCATTTATGACCAATAGAATGCCGTGCGCGTTGAAAACGAACAAGATGTTTAACTGTCTTTGTCTAGAGACGATCAGCTGGGTGAAGTGTTTCGAATTTGTCTCGGCTGAAACAGTCCACACTCACTGCGACAATAGGTGGATTATCGTCTTTTGACCATGAAGATGGGCAACTGAGGTGCTTTGAGCACGTCCGTCGTCGTCCTTCCCATGAATTCAGTGTCGCCGCCCACCTGGAGGCATCGAAAAGGTCGGATCAAAACCTGGCTCAACGTCCGTCAGGATACGGGTGTGGTTTGTGGACCTTCGGTGTTCGGTCTCCGTCACTACGCAAGAGAGTGAGTCGAGGGCGATTAGGCCAGGAAGGATCACAGCTCTATCAGGGACAGGTACAAAGTACCAGCACTTATTTTCGAAAGCTATGCAAAAAGTAACAGGCTATTCGACACGTGAATTGGGAAACTAGTATTTACCTTTAACGAAGTTATGTAAGCGGCAGTCAAACTGATGACATTGCCGAAGAAAGTGGACCTGTACTGCTAGTAGCATTCATAACAGATGCTGAGATCGAGTTTTATGATTTATTTCTGAGTGTAGTACGCGTTTTGAAAACGAGTCTTTTGGAAGAAAATCGTCAGTTGCAATTTGCGGCAGTCGGGCAAACTCTAAAAAGACTAAGGTTTAAAATATAGTCTCAGTTATGAAGGGTTAACTATGTAAGGCTGCCAGGCCGATTGACATGCAACAAAATCTCAAGGTATTTCACGCAAGCCAGCATGCTAGGTTTTGAGTGACCAGCATTCCAGTCAAAAAACTACGGTTAAAAAAGTGACTACTGAGGCAGTGCCCATAGAGGCGAAGAGACATGTCCCAGGATGCAGTCATGAAGAAGGAGATAAGATTGCTGGAACAAGAACTTTATTCGCCTGTCGTTTCGGATCCCTGCTCAAACCCATCATCGGAGACCAAAGTATATATTAAGGCAGTGTATTTTTCTGCTTATTTTGTCTGTTTGAGTGCAATCACATTGTGTGAAAACCACGCTTAGAAATATGCGTCCACGTACTTTGCAAAAAGTACATCTTCCTAAAATGGCACAATTGGAGAAAGATTAGTTTTCGGTTTTAAGATGTTTGCAATCGAGACATTTTAGGACGGCAAGATGAGGACGAATGTAGGAACGAACCTGCTCGTTTATAAATGTCGTCTTTAGGGTATGCAAAACTATCGGTATTTATTACCAAGTTGTTATGAGTACTATATGGCACTTCATTAACGGCGCGAAAGGGCTCACATTTTTCTTCTCAGGTGGAAAGTACATAGCGGACGGCTCGGAAGAGTTAAACTCAAATGCTACAGAAAGTTCGGTTCAAAATAATGTAGGAATTCTTCGGAAATGTTTCGTGACTTTGCCCACTAACCGCATTCATGCTCCAGTGCTACTATCGCTAGCATTAAAAATTGCAAACTGACCGGGCGAAACTGAAGAAAATTGAAACTCAAACTTATCGCATTGTCACGTTATTGATTTTATAGTAGGTCGCATTGTAAGTTTATCGGTCGGCGTATCATGTGACTAGGGCTAGATGCTTACTGTCAAAGTCAACGTGCAACTTAAATGGTGTCACCCATCGGATTGCCGGCACTGCCTGTCAGCCTACAGCGCGAGAACATTTCCGTTTAATTCCGGTTCGCCTATGATGAGGGACCAGCACGTGTTTGGTACGCGCAGACACGGACTCAGTCAAAGCACCACTCTGTATCCATGTCCAACTCTGTTTGCTCTGACTTTGTATTGTCACCGGAGCATGCTTGGTTTTGGAAGAGTGAGTTACGCGAATTTCACATAAGTCCCCTTCACTGTAAAACGATTCACTAGGAAGTTACCACTACACTCGTGAGACCTTGGCGGAAATTCATAGAGGAACTCGAACAGGCACGTGGCGGCATTCGTAGAATACCGTTTTATATATGGTCGGCCACCGCTTGGGAACTAATTTTCGGTTGTCTGGAAAGGTCTTGTCGCTGGAACACTGTAGTTCCAATCAAGCGTAGGTCAACCGTTCCTCTGAGGTAGTGGTGACTTTGGTTGTGCTCGAAAAAGTAACTATCAGATGCACAGACTTCGGAGTGGATGTACAGAAGCACCATTGATGACATCTCTGCCAAGCGAGTAATAAACAAATTAGTACATAGCAAATTAAAGGGCCGCGCACGTCCTTCTAACGATAAAACTTTTGCCGTGGTAGGACGAAATAGTTTAATCGCCTTACCGGTTTCTTGTGCGATTAGCGGATTTATGTTTCTAGGCGTCAGTTCCAGTGAGAAAAACTCGACGTATGAGACACCTTTGGGACCTGCAGACGTCAGCTAATCAAGAAGAATAAGAGAGGGAAACAGCTGTTTGATAAGCACGTGCATGGCTGTTTGTAAGCCGTGGTGCTACTCCCAGGTTTGAGGCGCACACGAATTTTCACATGAAAGTCTTCTTAGACATCTGAAGTTCTATAGAGTCGTTAAGCACGAATCCGCTTCCGCAAGTCGGAATTATTCGATTAATATGACGTTACTCACCGATCTAATAAGATACGCACTTTGTCCTACACAGACAACAAGGTACCACTAAATGAGAATTTAACTGATGCAAACCACTCATTTATTTCTCGCCTCGCAGGTATATCATAGGCAAAACGCTCTAAGTAAATGCATGCATCTCTCTCAATGGCGGTTTTCAGGAAAGAAGAAAAAGAAAGAGGTGTTACAGTTCAAGTGCGTTCGATTGCGCTCTCTAGCACTAAGCTAAAGAACAATCCCCTCACAGAATTCCTACCGATTACATCGCTGCGTAAGGACAGATTTGAAAGATAGATTTCATGTGAACGCGAAAAATTGAGAATGGACGTGGCGAACTCTTACGTATATTACCGGGAGCCATCCTGAACCAAAGTAAACATGGGAAAATGAACCGGACTTACCTTATAAGAACGTTTACCACCGATAAATAAGGCTGACTCTCCACTGCGCTTGTGTTGCCTCAGTAGGAAAAGAGCCCACAGAAAGTCTATCTGGGCACTATAAGTGTATGAGCAGCTGTATTTAGATTGTCTGCGCGGTCATGTTTCAGACTTTGTCTGTTCGCATGTATATATCTCACTTAGTCTACTGTACGAACAAAACGGATAGATTTTTTCAACTATTAGCATATCAGTCTTTTGAGCGTCTCTTGGGTCGTACTCAATAAGACCACATTCAAAACGGGCAGATGATTGTCATAGGACCGATTACAAACCTATGCTATGAGAAAAAAATGCTGAGGGTTGACGAAGGAGGGCAGACAGAGGCAGAACTGTGACCTATCACAGTACTCAAAAAGCCTGGTGCTCGGATTGTATAGAGCAATTGGGAACTTAAGTTCGAAAATAAAAATTTTTACTCTGGACTCCTTCAAAGGATGGATAGGTTTTTGATGCCTATTCCACCGAATGATGCAGGTACAATCCTGCATTTCAACAAAAGCCCAAATCTATTCCGACTATGGATAAACCTCCGGCACACAGAGCCTTTGTAAGTAAAAATCCTGAGAGATAAAAAAAACATATAACATGTTTATCTATAAATTTTAATGCCTCGTTTTGTAATGAAAAGAGGAAATAATAACATAGAGCATCTAGGGGACGTGAGGCCGATTTAATTGCAGAACTACGCACGGTACCTTCAGAAAGCATACATCGATTACTTTGCAATATACTTTAACACTTTCGCCCAAAATAAGCAACCGAACAAAACGATCGCATGAACATAAACGAAAAATCTAACCATTGTGACATGCCGCGGTTTACTTCCGATGAAGCCAAGACTGGTATTTTCTTCTAATATGATGATGTAAGCACAGTTTCTGATATTAAATTGGATTCCTCAACCAACGCATAAAAGCGGCTAAGCAAAACATAAGTTTGCCGCCTCAAACGCTATGTATATGTTCTGAATGTCGCAATAGGTCTTTGTGGGTTTTTAATATCATTTTCTTGCCCGTTTGTTTCAAAAGCACTTCTTCTGCACCACAACGTAGCCGTCACAGTTCCCCGTGGCCTTTAATACTTCTAGGCTTTGAAGGTCCTGAACTCTAAAAGTTATTTTAACGAGTTGAGCCGTCTGAAGTCTGACATCGTACTAAAGAATCAGTTATCCTTGATTGTTGGGCCATTTCGTTGAGCAGCTCCATGGAATTGACACGGTTGGCCTGTCCAGATATTTTTTGTCGACCGCCTGGTTTCGCCCAAACATTTCGTACTTGATCACGCTCTCCTACTGCGGTCGCACACAAGTCCTGGTCCTCCCGGAATTAATATCTGCCTCCGCCGAGGTATCACTTACTGATCGCGGCCCAAATATACCCTTCCTTCATATTGAAGGAGACGCACACCTTCTAATCGCAGGTGACTGTGCGGTAGGGGAAGTTCGTTCGTGTTCGAGGTAGCAAGAATGAAGTGCTGATGCTTGTTGTCTTCTGGCAGAGCATGTAGTGGCAACGCTTCACGCAATGGAACTTCCCTCACCGAATCCTAGTGACGGAAGTTTATTTGGAAAAGTCGGTGTGATTTTTCCAATACTTCTCGCCCAACTTTCCCGTCGTTCTATCCTTTTTAAAGCCTACTCCGGTGGCCCTCAACAAAGATAGTCAGTCGTTCGGAGTGGGGCTTCCAATCATAATCGTGCGGTTGTGAAATTTGTAAACCAATATTAAGCGGTTTTTTCATTATATACCATCCAAACAACACATGCAGCTTAAGCGGCTTCGAAACCCCAATTGAAGGCCAAAACTGTTGGGCGCCGAAAATGTTGTATTTCTGAACTTAACAGGTCAATATTTAGAGCTGGAAATTAAGGAACATCAAATGGTATAGGCAGACAATGGCAGTGGGTTTCATGGACCAAACATACGCTTTCGAATAAGCCACGAAACTAGGCACGACAAAGTCAAATGGTGGGAGAATTTGGATATGCGAAACCCCTAGAGACCTATTAAGCAATCCAACATATAAAATCTACTTAATGTATTAGGCCTCGTGTCGAGTTATCCAATTAACAAAATCTTTTGGCAGATCGTCAGATTTCGCTAAGAGGAGGCTCGGCAAATCCCAGAGTCACAAAACTAGAGTGTATCAAACATAAGGTCTACTACCTTGTTTGACACTAAACGCTTATTTAAATGAACTCTGCTGCCCACCGGGAAATCAGCAATAGTGCAAAACGAACATCTTGAGAGATTAACTTGGAAATAACCGAATATTCAACAAAATGCAAAGGAAAGATTTCATAAGACTGTCTTGAATTTTATGCGAACGGAAAGCTAAAGTCAAGCAATAAAGGCTTGCCTCGATTGCGTCGTCATGTTCAATAAAATGGACTTCGGCATTTGGGTTACTGCGGTCAACGCATGCGTAACGTGGCACAGGGATTCCAGCCGACTGTAGACACTCATAAACTTTTCTTCTGTCCATCAAAACGTATTGAGCGTCAAGATCATTGATCAAGTATGGACTCCTTAACTGAGCGTAGGCAATCGCCTTCTCCAAAGGAAATCCCTCTGAGTAGAAACTTATAAGGGCGTCACAGACTGGCCAAGAGGAAATGGGTGTATTTAATATCATGCTTTCCTCAAAGACAATTATGCGAATATGCTGAAATTTTTCCAAACGACGAAGTATTTCCTTCATGGGCTTCGACTTTGTTTTCTTCGCCATAGCGCACACGCCTAAGGTGACGAAGACGCAGCTATCGTCACTGTTGTCATCCGGCATTGTCACACAGTATCAGGACGAAACGTATTAGACAAAATGTCTTCGCACGCGGATTCCGGGCGATGCAATCTGATATTCGTGGATTGAAGTTGGTGCGGGATGTACTCGCAACTTCTGTAAATTAATAAAGCGGAACGCCAACACCACAACCATCAAAGGCGCAATAACTATTGGCCATCTGTCAAGTTTGAAAAATAGAAAGGTCTTATGCGATGTTTTTTGTAAATACAAACAAACAATAGTCGGTGACTGAGGCTTGGTAATTCGAGAACTACCTAGTGTATGCAGACAAAGATGAGACTTCTCATGGTCTTAAAAATCGGCTCCAAATAAAAGCACCTGTTTGTGGTCAACGGCAACTCTATGGACTTTGGGTTGGTGGTGGTGTTGAGTGACGAAGTTATCTTTCAGCAGCGTAGAATGGAAATCGAGAAATAGCCATTGAAACGCAACAAAATCCTCAATTTATTGCATTAATCCATCAATTAGTTGGCATTACCATGTTTATGGGGTTCTGAAATTTCGTAGGTTATTTGAAACATATAACGAGCCAGGTGTTCACCAAATAAGGCGGATCATTTCTGTAATAATCTGGACCACCGCGAGAAATACGGTCCAGATGAGTAATCTGCAGTGGAGGAAACTGAGGGACTGCTTATTTAGGATGTCGATATGGAGAAATCACAACAGGAGAAAGAATGCTGACCAATACGACGCAATTTCCCTAAGGAGCACAAGGCTTCCACATCATTACTTTTTGCGCTAATTTAAGTTCCCGAAAAATGTTCGATCGTGGTTCTGAAGTCTAGAATAGGCTTGCTGGTCTCTAAATTGAAATTGGTTTATTTAGGCCACTGGCAGGAAACCTAAAATATTCCTATCCATTTGTAATCTTGGTCTTTTCTTTGACATCTTCCATTTCGAGATGCGTCCGGTCAGTTATAGTGGAAGGCAATCCGTATATTCAGTAATTTTACGCATGGCGCCGAATACTCAATAGAAATATTAGTAATCTCCTCCTTCAGACATTCGCGGATCACAGTCGTCGCCTAACTAACACCCTCTTTCACCTCTCGGTGTGGCAGAAGACGACGCAGACGCACCCTCACTCGTGTCACTGAGATCTGCTGGACTGCGGTCAACTACTGAGGCGTCATCCGTGCGACTTGCACGTAAATAAGGTGATATGTGCTGTCTCTATGACAACCCCGCGCAGACGATATCTGAGCCGACCCTTGTTGTTGTGAAGATCTGGTCCATCCTGCGCTAATTAGATTGTGTGTAGAACGTTTCGGTGGGCTGTTTGGCTTTGTTATCCACTGCGCTAGAGCTCTGTTTTACCACCAGGGCCAGGCGGGTAGTGCGGTAAACTCTGTACGAGTTGCTGTCCTGCGACCGACACTCTGTGCAGTTGAAATTACATCTGAACCCGACGGCTGGTAGGATCGCCAAGTTGTCATTTCCAAGATGAGGCTCCCACTGCAGCGAAGCAGGCTGCCATAAGGCATGCTCGCACCAGGACAACAAAATAATGTTTTAACTGGTATGGTTGAATGCGGACTGAATTGTAATATTTGCACAAACTCCAAATTGAATAAAGAAGACATTTAAGGTGCAGAAGGTTGTCGAAGTCTAATGGGGGAAGCTACTGGGTGCAGTTTGGGGGGGCGCTATGGAAGCCCTCGGTCGCGCACGCTGTCAGCACCAGGACTGGTTTGACGACAGTGACGAATAAAAATGTCCGCTCTACAAGACACAGTCTGCACATGACGTACATCATCAATAGTAGCGTCGCCAAAAAGACTGTATGCCTAGGACGCTGATGGCTAACACACCAGAAGCTGAGGGATATGCAGAACGACTAACTTGCTTGCCAGTCTGATGGGGTCCAGGGATATGTCGACTATCGTAATATAGGTCAGTATAGGTCAGCATATTTTAGGCTATCATGCAATGCCTTTGAAAACCCCATTGATAACGGCTCACAATATCTTACACCAACTAAACCTACCACTAAAATGTTCTCAGTTGCCTATACACTTTACATAATATTGTCTTCAAGAACGCGGACTTTAAACTTGAAAACACTCAGTTATAGGAGATAACGGTAAAATGAGGTAGCGATCATCCATATTAGCGGTAGGTGTATGCAAGTCGTTGGTTCGGTATAACAGAGCTGTTCTGTCCAGATAAGTGACATTTTTTCAAGTAAATATGCACCTGGCCCTTGTTTAAATGCCTCTGTGGAATCCGCCATTATCACGTCCTCGGAAAGCCCATTCTAGGCACCGACGACTTGCTGTGAAAAAGAGCATCTGCGAACGTCCAGACGGCATCGGGATCCTCGAAGTTTAAGAGTGTTCCCACGCAGGTTTGTTATCTTGACAAAGGCGAAGAAATCATCGAGGCGCACGGCACAATCCCGGTTCCTCAAAATCCTGTGCGTCCGTATGAGATCTCCTCGGATTTGCTTGCACCCAGGAGGAAATAGATTAAGCTCGTCAAGAATGCAGCTGTAAGGTGAAATACTGAGGCCTTTCACAATTTTTAACGCCCTCCTCTGAACTCTTTCCAGCAACTTATATTTTTTTCAGCCACGGGCGCGACGTTTGGATTCCACATTTTATATGTGGACGAATAAACGGTCCGTTAACTTTTCCAAATAACCCTTTGTCCATATCTAGGAAAGTTCGTTTAATTGCAAAGAGAACAGATATTGCCCTTTTGGCTGCCCTAACGCATTGAGAGGAGGGCTTAAGAGACGATAAAATGTTGATCTCAAGGTCATTTTGCTCGGTCACATTTGAAAGGCACTTTCAACCAAGGAGGTATTGGTGAACCTCTCCATCTACTCTCTCATTCGTTTTGAGTCGCAGTGCGACACAATTCTCAAGTTCAAACTTTAGCAGCTATTTGTCGAACCATTCACAAGGGCGGTTCAGTCCTTCTTGCAGGGTCCGTTTATAATTTTCCCCGTTGTTCGCTTGCCATAGCTTGATGTCATCAGCAAGCTTGTCACAACTGCGGTCCAGTCCATTCATACAGTTGCTTAAATAAAGTAAAAACAGTACTGGTCCGATCACGGAGCCCTGGGGGACTCCAATCACAGAGGGCACTACCGTCGATTTTGCACTGGCAATGCATAAAGTCGGCGATCGGCCAATCAAGATGTCCTCTACCCACTTCAACGGGTTCCCTTTATTCCCAACTCTCGGACTTTGCAGAGTAACCACCGGTGTGGAATAATATCAAAGGTTTTCTTGAAGTCAATGTCAACGATGTCGGCCCTTGTTCCTTGTTCCTCCTTAAGCGCTAGAAGTTCCTTCCTCACATCTTCTTCCGTGAAGTCGATGTCTTCCATTATTTCGTCAGTTGTTTAGGTAGGCAATCCAGCTTCGTCAAAGTCCGTCTCATCGGTAAAAACAGAAGCGAAAAATCAGCTTAGGTGTTCCGCCTTAGCGTCATTTTCGATGATATCCTCATTGCTCTCTCCTTTCATAACTAAGACCGACTTCTCGTTCTTAAACCTACTGGTGATAAAACTGAAGAGTACTTTTGGTTCATCGACGGCCCGTTTCACGACTTGCGTTTCATACTTTTTCCGCGACCTGCGGATGGCCGACCTTACCTCAGTTCGCTTTCGACGAAACTGCTCGTAATGAAATGGCTGTTTTGTTGTTGCATACCTTCTCCATAGTTTGTCCTTCCGGTTAACTTCTTTCTTTATATTCCGCTTTAACCACGCAGGACGATTATTCTTTTTGACACTCTTTGTCGGGCAGTTTCGATGCACGATGTCGGTTACAACTCCTTTGAGAGTTTTCCAATCAACATCTGGATGTGCGGTACGAACTTCTAGCCAGTTCACTACCGATAATCCATTTCTTATGGCGGCGAAATTTCCTCTCCAGAAATTCAGCCGAGGCTCAGTCATATCCGCTTTTTGTCTGCATAGGTGATATTCCGAAATCGCATGACATGGTCACTCTAACAGAGCAGTGCTATGGACGTAATTTCGCCAGCACTAATTGGGTTTTTTTTAGGACGACGTTCAGACACTTCGCCTTTTGGGCCTTTCTGGTTCTGATTGGAACTAGGACATTCTGTACAAGGATGAGATTAGTAGATAGTTTCAAGAGCCTGGAATCGAAGGGCTTTCGCGAACCATTTATAAAATCATTGTTCCAGTCGACCATGGGTGCGTTGAAGTCTCCGGTTATCAGTATCTTTTGGTTTTGCGTGACCTCTTTTATTAACCCAAACGTCGCCTCGTCAACCTCAGAGGTCTGACTGAGCGGCCTGTATACGGTCAGGAAATTCAGATTAGGTGCTCCACGCATCCTTATTTTTAACCATCTTGCTTGACAGTCAGGGGAGTAATCAGTTTTGTGTTCCGACGCGATGATCCGTCTCTTGACGAAGATCGCTAGTCCCCCTCCTTTTTATACAGCCTGTCTCGTCGAAGAAGTTGGTATTCATCGCGTACAATATCGACATTCAAAACTTCAGTCTGGGACCAAGTCCCTGTGGTGAAAATGACATCCGGCTGCCTATCTCATATCCACACTTTAATCTCATTTAGCTTCTGGAACAAACTCTGATCATTCACATAAAGAAAGCGGAGCTTACCACGGATAGATTTCCAAACGATTTTTGGGTTAAAGTTGCTAAATATTTCGTGTGAGTTTTCTGATCCACTGTCCCTTTCGAGTCGACTGCTGTTTGATCGAACTGGACGTCAACGAGTTGGCCGTCATTTTCTCTGGTCAATTTGGCAGATAGGAGAGTTCTTTCCTCATTATCTGGTTGTTCGTTATGTTCAGTGTTATTGGTTGTCTCCTGAGGAATGAGCTCCAAACATTTACAATTTTCCCATTGAATATTCCTAGGTATTTCTCGCCAGAATTGTATCTTTTGAGGAATTCGACCTTCAATTCCCTCCATTTCTCCCGTTCGGCCGGTAAGAAATCCCGCTGAAAAAAGTTGTTAGGTGAGCATGTTGGAGTGCTGATTTCCTGCTCAGCAGTACTAGAGCTTGTTCCTCATGTTCTAGAACAATTTTTAATGGTCTGTTATTGCTCGACTGGTCATTTGAATCCTTAATTTCTCCTATTCTTAAAGATTTCAAGACAGTGATGCTCTCATATTACTGTAATAGGGATTTGAGGTAGTGCTGAAATAATTCTATGTCGTTGTTTATTCTGTTCTTCGAGATGTCTGAAGTAGACTCAGGCATACCCTTCACGACGATGCATTTACTGCGATCAAGTAGAGGGCTCTGTCCTTTATTCTTATATGTAGAATCTGCATCGCACCAATTTCCATCGTCATTATTGTCCAATTCCGAGACAGTCGTCATGGTATAGCTACCGCAGGGTTCCTCGTCTATTAAGGTTTCTTGGTCATGAGATACCTCTTTTGACAGACAAGCACTTGCTTGCATTGTGTGTGGACTCTGCTCTCTCATGTAGACGCCCTGACATACATGGTCTTTTCGGGATACTTCGAGACGTTTCGTCGTTGGTAAAGATCTATCCCAGTCGTTCTTCTCTCTCACATGAGACCGGTTCTCGGTTGTAATTAGGTCCGTAGACGGGCTGTCCTCTTTCTCAGGGGTTGATACCGTGACTAAAGTCGTATTGACATTTTTCCAGTCATCTGAATCTCCGACATCACCGAATTTCTCCTTTCGGGTGAAAAGTGAAGAAGTTTCATCAAATTCTCCATCTCGTTTCTTAGATTCTTTCCATATTTCTTCATCTCCAAGAATTTCAGAAGAAGGCCAAAACATGCTGCACAGGTTTCGTCGTTGTATTTGGTACTCAGCAGAGTTATCAAACTCCTTGCGCGTTTTGCGGGAAGCCATTTGGCAGCAGGAAATTTAGGGCAGTAGTCATTTATGCTGTTTCAAGCCGTCTGCTGCGCGTCAGCGGCCCAGTGGTAGCGACCTTTTCAGCATCCCTCTTGTGCCCAGGATCGAGCCCGGCTCGAGGTGGGCTTTTGCACAATGTCTAGAGGGCACTTGTCCGACTGCCATTTTTAGGTTGATGAACTTGAAACGTTTTCAACGGTATGGAAATTTTCTAAGCCATAGAAGCTGTGTGAAGTAAATTACAAAAGACTCAACCGTTCGTGGATGTGGGGAATATCGCGGTGGTTTTGGCAGAGACGTGGTCGGAATGAGATAGGTTTTTCTAACGAAAGTCCCGTTGTTGTTCTGTGAGAATCGAGGTCGTGATAAGAAGAATCGATTTCTTAATTTCAACGGGCCACCAGGGCATCCAGTAGGCGGCAGTCCCGAAAAAGGTGAATTCCTCGGGGTTCGAAAGTTTCAAACCGAATTCGAAAGTTGTGTCGATGAATATCTTCTTTGCGGTCATCATAACAGTCTACGATCAAAGGCCAATGAGACTGCGCTACTGCTGAGCCGGGATGGGACAATTCCTCAGACGCAGCAATCACAGATTCTGGAGCGCTGGAACCAGCACTGTCAGGGCGTCATCAACCACTGACGATAATAAACAAGGAGGCCATCGATCGACTTTTCCATGTGGACACCAACGACACCTTCGATTTTCAAAACTATACAGCAGCTCTCCAGCAAAAGAAAACCGGAACAGGTAAAATTCCAGACGAAGTTTGCGCATATTGTGGTCCACAACTCATTTAAAAGATGACCCTACTGTTTCATATGTGGCGGCAAGTACAAATTCCCCCAAGACTTAGGGGATTTCGACATCGTACGCATTTACAGGGGCAAGGGAATCTGCAACTCCGTGATAATTATCGACGCATCTTCCTCCCAAACATTGCAAGCGAACTATTTGCTCGTATCATATGCAGTCGCTGGAACACGCCTTTGGAGGGACTTGCCCCAGAAACTCAGTGCGTATTCCGAAGACAACGTGGAATCACAGATATAATTTTCGATGCCCCAATTGCAGGCAACATTTTAGAAAAGGGGAACTAAGTTACACGACCACCACAAGTTTCAGCGGCCTGATAAAGCTTTCTACACGCCGATGAAATTTGGAGACTCATGTGGAAAATGGGGTGTCAGGAGCGCTTCGTTCAAATAGTGAAGTGACTTTACGACGGAATGATAACTCGCGTCATAGACAATGGGTTAGTTACTAGAGCATTCATGTAGACCAATGGAGTGAGCAGGGCTGCGCAGTGACTCCTAACCTATTCGGTCTTATGTTCCCCGCCACTCTGATAGACACGTATCGAGAGAAGCGGTGAAGAATCTATATCAACTGTCAGACCGACAGAAAAGTGTTTAACATCCGTCTCCTAAAAGCATTTTTGTGGTCACTAATGGCTAATCTCGCAGAAGACTTAGCCTCACTTTGGCAGCAGACAAACTACCTTTCATCCCGGAATTCATCGAGGCCATCCCGCCGACAAGTCCAGTACATTCTTTGATCTCGATTCAGCACAACTACCACTTGTTGGTATCCTTCCACATTTGATGACAAAGCTCATCGCAGAAACTTCGCTCCATGATCGCGAAGCAGAACCCACGGGTGAAACAGGCCAGCCCGGAGATCAGTGCAGCCAATCTCCTAGTATCCCCCGGCTCTGGTCGCACCTTCTACGTATGTGACCGCCTGACTCGCAGACGTTTCTTCGTGGACACCGCAGCCCAAATTAGTGTGTGCCCTCCAAGTTAAACTAACCACCGCTGTCTTAACCCTGTTCTTCACATCCAAGCTGCCAACTGTTCCCCCGTTCCTACGTTTGGCATCCTGTCCCTCACCCTGAACATCGGTCATCGTCGTTCATTCTTCTGTGTCTGTGATTGCCGGTGTCTCTCATGCAATCTCCGACCCGGACTTTCTAACCGAGTTCGGTCTCCTAGCTGACTGCCGACGTCAGTGACTATACCTGTCCTCTATAAAACCTATAACTTCTCTCTTCTAATATAGGTATGTGAGCTAGCCATTTAAAATTCGAACGCTACGGACCAACCGTCTCGCAGTGGTGAGATCAAGCATGGTTTTATGCACTACATCCGCACCACAGGCCTTGTGTTCGCTCGACCCAAATCAATCTGTTGCGCGATTTCCACCAAATAATGTCGTCCCGGAGGATATCCCCCAAAGGTACCGTCGCTACCGCATTTGGCGTCTACGGATACATCCGCATGTCTTTTTGTCCAAGTAATGCCGTCCAGGAGTTCTACATATTCATCGGCCATGCCTTATGTGGCCTACCGTTTGTGTACGCCTACACTGATGACCTCTTGGTGGCTAGTCGGAATGATGAGGAACATAAGGAGCACCTTCTATAAGTGTTTCTTCGCCTCAACAAGTATGGCGCCATCCCCAACCCTTCCGAGTGCGTTTTTGTGTCCCCTCTTGAATTCCTTGGCCATCATGCCAACACTGAAGGAGTTAAGGTTAAGCATATTAACGGGGTAAGGGAAAACTATGGTGACTGCCCACAGTGCTTTCAGAAGTAGGTGTTGCTCGGTAGAGTTTTTGGTCAGCCCTTCGCCGACCGGATGATATTCGCTGACCTGTACCGCCC
>CACRXP010000103.1:908051-928837 GCA_902702965.1 Spirometra erinaceieuropaei | reverse complement strand
AAAGCTCTTTTTAAAAAAATCGGCATGGAGAGCAGTTAGGTAGTAAAAAACACTCGAGATGCTTAGACGGAATGCATACGTCTGCCCGAAAAGCAGGAGTGTCAACATCCTCATACACCGCCCATATACTTAATCCTTACCTCTGAAGGTTTGCGACCCCAGCCCTTCAGGGTTAAAGCCATTTATGATTCCCCTCCATTAACCTCCAGGCGCCACTTGCGACGTTGTCTCGGCATGGTCAACTTTTAATGTCGGTTCCCGCCCAACTGTACTGACCTCATGCTGCCGCTCACCGTGTTTACTGGTCAGACAATGACTGGTTTTGATGGAATCAAGGCTAATTTGCCACTGATTATTGACGCTTTGACTGTTGCCGTAGGCGCTGTTCCCCAACAGCACCGCTCTGGCTCGACTCGGCCACCGTCCCTCCTTAAAAAGAAGCCCTCGCCGGTTTAGACGCGCTCCAGTACTCTTAGTTCCCCCATTTTTTGCTCTTTCTGACTCCGCTCTCAATACTTCCGCCGGTCTTCAACTTCTTCCCTCATCCTGATTTCTGCCGTTTTTGACCTCTGTGCAAATCATATTTGTTTATTCGCGTGCTGCCGTGGAAAACCGTTTTGCATCTACTACTGCGTAAAGATGCACGACCTCTACTTTCGCCAATCGAACTCCATTATTCACTACTGATGCGTGAGCAGCCTTAGTGGAGTAGTCGAAATGGCAGAAGTGGCCGCATGGATTAGGTCGCACGCCAGGCTACTGATGTTTTTATCCTCACCGACACTCAAAATGTTAAGCATGTTCGATCTTATGTTTTATATACGGCGAATGTAAACTGGCAATTCCACAAATTAGTGGGACTACGCTATCCTGACAAATTATGGGCATCCAAAAACCCGAACGCCTGTTAATGAGCCAGTAAGCAATCGGCAGGCCTTTGTTTTGCTGTCAAAAGTAACGCAGGGATGAAGCATATAGTTGAAAAAAGGAAATGAAAAATCACACATCAAGAAACGGCAATGTTACATGGACATAAGAAGTTAAGTAAGAGCCAATATAGGCAGCATTTAACGGCTAAAAGTATGGCAAAAGTTGTCTGCGAAATTCTTCTTTGCTGCCGCACGGTCAGCGCTGTCCAGCCCGTTCGCGATCCTGCGTATACTCCGTCTAGGTAGAATGATATTCGTGTTAAAAGTGATCAACTGGAAATACTCCACAATATTATAAACTCAACACTTCCAGGAAT
Organism: Spirometra erinaceieuropaei; assembly: GCA_902702965.1. Taxonomy (NCBI): domain Eukaryota; kingdom Metazoa; phylum Platyhelminthes; class Cestoda; order Diphyllobothriidea; family Diphyllobothriidae; genus Spirometra; species Spirometra erinaceieuropaei. The sequence continues at coordinate 927,591 of CACRXP010000103.1, read as the reverse complement.
CACATCCACACTCGAGAAGGAGGCTGACAAAAAACTCCCGTTTCTTGATGTCCTCGTACAGAGAAAGCCTGACGGGACATTTCATACTTCGGTTAACCGCAAAGAAACCTACGCGGAAGTTCTATGGCATTACGAGAGCAATCACCCGATCTCTCACAAACGGACTGCCGTGAACAGCCTCCTTAACCGAGCAAGAACTCACTGCTCCGACAGCGAAACATATCAAACAGAACTGAAGTATTTGTTCAAACTGTTTTCCCAGAATGGGTATCCTAGATATTTTGTACACCGATGCATGCGACGACAGGAGTTAAACGAAAAATAGAAGGAACTAGATTGTTCCGATCAAGCGCCCAAACCAAAAAACTGGCGAACACTCCCGTACATTATGAATGTGTCCGAACTAGTTGAAAGACACCTGAGGAAGCATCAAATACATGTGCCGCACAAGCCGACGACTACACTTCGTAACCAGCTTGTACACCCTAAAGATGGGGTTGGCTATTTAGATAAGAAGGAAGTCGTCTCTAAGATACCATGCAACACCTGTAATGCAGTTTACTGTGGTCAAACTGAGAAATCGGCCTCTACGCGAATACACGAACATCAGTTGGCCGTAAAAAGACGCGACCAGTTGTCCCAAGTTGCCATGCATACGTTGGAAACGGGACACAAATTCGCCTGAGACAGGACTCGCATTGTAGGTGTCTGCTCATCCAAAAAGCGTCGTGAATTTTTAGAGGCCATCCATTCTGATAGCGCATGCATCAATCGACACGTAGAATTGGATACGGTGTACAACAGCCTCAAGGAAAATTGGAAAAGGCGTTAGCCAATCAGAACATTACACCAGCAGGAGTGACAAGGCAAAATCGATTTTTTCGGCATTTTTAAATGTTAACTGTTTTGCACACTTACTTCACGTCTAAAGACGACTTGGGGAACCAAGATCGAAAATTTACAATAAAACTTGTTTATCTTTCCCAAAGAGCTTATTTCTTTCGAAATATATATGTATACATAGCAGGCGTAAGCATATTTTGTGAAATGTACTTATTGCTCAGGGGCGTATCTAAGTACTGACGGATTGGAAAAAGCTTGTGCAATGTTTGCCTCTACATCGACATGAGGCCGAGGGAAACAAATAACGACAACTGTGAACTACAGTAACACACTACCACTACTACTACTACTACTACTACTACTACTACTACTACTACTACTACTACTACCACCACCACTCGACAGTTCGACCGTCGATTTCGACGATGTCCACCGTGTGCCCCACAGCTGCAGCAGTGGTGGGAGCAGGGACGGTGACTTGCGCAGGGGTTTATAGTGCGGGTAGACTTGCGCTGCATCTACCTACACTCTCTCCTCCTCCCCCGCCTGAGCCCGGCGTCAAGACAGAGTCAAGAAGACCGGAGACGAGGGAGGCCGCAGGTGGATGGCTCGGACGGATCCTCACCTTGGCGTTCCACCACACCCCCTGGTCCACACAACAAATAACCAGGATTTCAACCAACACAACTGAGATTTGGAGGCTGACACGGCCGAAGCCGCACCTAGGCGTGCCGCCAACGCCTGGCTCGGATCCCACACTGTGGTGAGAGTGCCATAAAGGCCATATTAAAAAGGAGCCATTGCAGCCTGACTCTCAGACCGCCTCCAGTGAAGGAGGAGGTCCAAGGTACCCCGTCAGTTGGCAACCTTCCAAGCCACGGCTTTTAGCGCACCGTGATAGCTTCAAGCGCGTCAGATTGTTTATAGTGAGGAGAAAGTGCGCTGAGTCGTCGACCTCACTCTCCCTTCCCACTCCCACACCCCAGCCGTTGTCCGAGCCGGTCAGCAGACTGGAGTGTGGAATGGGCGCGGTGGCTGACATGGTCGACTGACCATGCCTGCGCGCGCCACAGCACGACCTGGCCCCCCATACACACACAAACACCAGGATTTCACACAACGGGGGTTGAACGGCGTGTCTCTCACTTGCGTGAGAGTGCCGTGGAAGGTGCTGCTTCAGCCCGTCCCCAGCCCACCAGTCCGCCACTACACACAACACACACACACAACGTGACGAACTGCGTGAACCGAGAGCGGGCCTCAATCAGCAACCTTCCTATCCACGACACTTGACGTGTCGGGATAGTCTCGGACACAAGTCACCCGTGCAGCCGAAACCGCATGGGGACCGAGTCGAGATGCACACTTCCCACTTGCGTGGGAGGCGGCAGTTGAGTGCATGAGGTGTGTGGGGGTTGATGTCTGGTGGGGTGATGGTGTTAGGAGGTAGGGAGTGAGGAAATGTGTGGTGTGACCGGCGGTTGTCTACCGCAGGTCGTCGTGGATGCACATGTGGCCGAATAGACCCATGCGATGCGTGAAGGTGCGAGGGCAGTGTGGGCAGTGAAGGCGAGTGCGGTGGGTGTAGGTTGGTGCTCCAGGCACTGGTTCGCCAGTCTCTGTGCGATGGATTCGCGAGTGACCGACCAGGCCGATGCGTGAGATGAAGGTGCGATCGCAGTGAGGGCAGATGTAGCCCTGGCCCCCACGTCTGATGATGGAGGTTGCAGGGGTTGTGCCTGTTGTTGGCAGATGTAGCCCTGGCCCCCACGTCTGATGATGGAGGTTGCAGGGGTTGTGCCTGTTGTTGTGTCAGGTGCGGCTGTGGTGAAGTCATGCGCTACAGACGCCAGAGTGGCCGTCGTTGTGGCAGTGAAGGAGGAAGAGGAGGAGAAAGGGGAGGAGTGAGGGGTGGTAAGGTCGGTGGCGTCGATGTCGGCTGGGGAGTGGTTAGTGGGTGCACAAGGTGATGGATTGGGAGTGGGGCTCGGCGGGGTGGGTGTGTCAAGGCGGCGGTCAATTCCGCTCTCGTGGATGCGCATGTGGCCGAATAGACCCATGCGATGCGTGAAGGTGCGAGGGCAGTGTGGGCAGTGGAGGCGAGTGCGGTGAGTGTAGGTTGGTGCTCCAGGCACTGGTTCGCCAGTCTCTGTGCGATGGATTCGCAAGTGACCGACCAGGCCGATGCGAGAGGTGAAGGTGCGGTCGCAGTGAGGGCAGGTGTAGTCCCGATCCTCATCACTGGAATCGGGAGAGGTGGGGGTGGACCACCACCACTACTACTACTACTACTACTACTGCTACTACTACCTGATACAAATAACTAGAGCTATGCGAGAAAGCGCATGTCACGTGCAGTTGCGTCGCGAGGTAGCGCAACCTCTGTGAAACGCTTTTGAGGCCTTAAAAGACTCCTCAACACGAGAAACAATGTAAACTGCCGATTATTCTGGAGAGGCGAAGACAACGCAGTTATTTTGCGGAGTTTAGTAGTATTTTATTCAAATACTAGCCGAAAATGGGATCAGGTCCGATGAATCCTGCTTCTATGGCCTTACACCAAGTTCTTCCATATTAAAAAGGCGAGACTTGAACGCCGATGGCGCAGCGATTCACATTTGAAGACCTCGGTGCAATGCACGCAATGAAACTAGAGTAGTTTCAGCCGGTTCGATTGTCCACAGCATTGTGGACCAGTGCGGCAAAAGTTCCGCGATCGTTTTTCTCAATGCGTACATCTTACGAGTGCTACAGACTGTTAAATGCAGTGTTTATTTGGGGGTCTGACTTTGCCAGTTCGTACAAGGAACCGGAAGGATAATTGAGAGTGGTCATTTCTCTTCAGGTGGCGACCATTTAGCGCATCAGAAGCAGGAGTCGTTTCGTACTGCTGATCAGTATTTATGTCAGACGTGCGGTCAGTCCGACAGGAGATACCGCGACCTTAATTTGTCCAATGCCGAAGTTGCGGGCCACGACCGAGTCCGGGCCATACTTCACAGGCATAGAACAGAGTGCCCTTGATTTTAACTTAACTAACTCCAAAAGTTGCCCCTTGCGACTCGACGGAGGTACAAAGGTACAATTCAGCATACTTTGCGGTGTTCTGGGAAACATTCAGGACGCAGAGGTGGAAAGATGGTACTTTTTCCCTCCGTAGCTCCCTCGTCCAGTTTCCTGCTCTAGTTTGAAAGTAGTATTACCAAACCAAATATTTTACTGACCAGACGATTCGGACTCAAATCACGTCTTCTTCCAATTTCATACTCAAAAGAGGAGTATAATTCGGCTTTAAAGAAGTTTCTAATTGTGAGATTTTTTAATACCGTTAAATGGCCGTTCATGAAACGTCATGTATCTGCATTTACAAATGTGGCTTGTAAAGTTAACAATATTGCTCAAATTCACTGCTTAATTTTATGAACCTCATATAGTCTCCTCTTAACACCGTAGAGAAATGCATGGCTTTCCGTACACGGAAAATATAACCTTGTAGTTTTGAAACCCTGAATGCAAGTGTAACAGCAGGTAGGGTTCGAAATTATTCGGGAATTAGAAATGTTTTTTAAAATAGAATTATACTCTTCTCTTGAGTATGAAATTGGAAGAAGACGTGGTTTTCTACCGAATAAGTAAAAGAATGAATATTTTTATGCATGTTTTCCATGAAATATAATTGAATTTTCAAGGGCATCGAACATCAACGAGAAAATTGCATACTACTTAAGTAGTCGTTTTTTGCAGAGTATAGATCTTGCATGCAGCCGAAAATAAGCTCTTTCGAAAGCCGATACCCTGAGGTAACTGGATCATTATAGATTTATGCTGCATCATGATTAGTTTTACAACACTACTTAATTTATCTTTTCGAAACGAGAACGCATTTCGAAATTTTGGTTGACATTTCCTGAGTTAGCACATCTACTGTAACTGAATGGCAAATGGATCTGCGCAGCATTTTGTTTGAAGTCAACTGCCCAGGATGCAGCAAGCGGAGGTTAAAGGCAGACAGCAAATGATTAAGGCAAATTGATGTAGTGATCTGCTCAATCATGTCGGTAAGTAGCGCGCATTTTGATTTGTCTATCACTACAAACAAGGAATAAAATAATGATGGTCCAATCTACTGGAGTATATTCGGTGCGCCAAGACCGTTGAGAAATCCCAACTCAGGTAGCAATTAGGTCAAAACAGTTCATGAAGACTTCGACTAGCAATCCATATTGAAGTGAAACTCCCCCGCTTTGGAGGTGTTATCTGAATGCTCAACGAGCAACAGGTGGGGTGGAAGTACAGCCGGCGGGCGTGCTGATAAGACTAACGAATTACTCTGGACGACACAACTGAAAGACCCGTTTTCGTTTTGATAACTTGGCTGGTCCTCCAGACGAAATTGCGTGTTTTCCCGAGGAGGAAGCAGGCTTGCGGTAACAAGTTTAGGGGTTCACTCCAAATTCGAAGATATGATCTGTCCATGCTGATTCTGGTACTCCGAACCAATATCGGCATCTGAGTGGCGACTCAGGCACGCAATGCTTCGTCAATTTTTTTTAAGTCTTTATACTTGAAAACTAGCATATTTTGAGTGACGAAAAGTTGGTCTTCGTAACTCTGCTAACTGTCGACAGTGGTTCTTCAGAGGAACAAAGTGACAAACAGACTAAAACGTTAAATGCTACTCATATAGACTAAGTAGATTGGCGGTGACGGCAACTGCGCATCTTCGGGAAGAGAGTTGGTAAAATCTTCGCACCATGCACCATCTAGTAACCTCGGATTTAATTTCAAACCCATGATTGCCAAGAGGTCGTCCGAAAACGCAAACATTCTTTGTCATTTCGGTGGTTTTCGTCTGTGTCTACCCTTCGACTTTACACCCGTCGTGATCTGTACGCGGAAAACCAAAACCCGAATGTTGGAGTAGTTGGATATTACCCAGTCCTGGTCAACGAACGGTTCGAGAAAAGCGAAACTACGAACCCCGTCTCCACTACGATCGGTGTATCATTTTCGGACATCAAAACGCATCGGCAATTGCGAATATAGGTCAAACGACCCTAAATAGGAACTTACGGATGAAGCAGGCGATTTCGCAACTGTTTAGCAGCCACCTTTTTCGCATGTGCAGAGATGTCCTCTAGGTGGGCATACGGACGCTGACGTTTCCTGCGTTTCAAATCTAAAACAAAAATATGGAAGAACATTAAGGGAGCGATCATAAATAGGGGGGTGTAGACTAGCTCACACGCCAGTCAATCGCCGAACTAAGTATTTATTCATTGCAATGTATGAGAATGCCCTCTTATGAAAAGAAAAACAACTCACGACCCTGCCTTTGGTAAACACACCCCTGTCCTTTCTTATAAAGGTGGTATTCAGCCATCAGAGCTAAGATTGGAACTTCTCTCCCAACCTTAACAGCACTTTCATTCTCAGCTTAATGCCCAATATCACTCACTACAGTGTGCACTAATATTTAGCCACAAGGAGCAATCCGAAGAAGCAGAGCAGGAAGCCAGTGTAAATTAGAGTGATATCAAGGTGATGACAAGGTCGGCATCTTAACTCGGCTGTAGACGCATTCGCCTTCTAGCAGCGATGCTCCAATGCTACTCACTAAGTTCGGACTCTCAGGCGATGTCAAACACTCCGGACTCTGTTATGTACAACCTCCAAATACGCCCTCTGATTTGTGGCCAGACCTGTTCGTACAAATCCATGAAACCTGCCGCTTAAAATAAACTCAAATATCGGGTGATAAACCTGGTGCCCACTTTCAGTGGCTTAGGTGATGTAGAGCTCAAGTAGGCATAGAGCACGCGTGAAGGCGGTCAGGTTGATCAGTGTCCATTCCTGCCTCCAGATGTCCTCACCTTGTCCCGTCAATGGAACATGCTGGAAGTTGGAAACATACGAGTGGGAGAGGCTGCACAAATTCCCTTCCAACATATGAACCATCTCCAGAACAATGCCATGGCAGATGGCCACAATGCGCAGCTAAGTCGTACGCACCAAAGCTGTGAGGTCAGGCACCGTAAGACGACGATCTGCTACCCTACCTATCGGCTAACTCCGACATGAAGAGATTATGTACAGTGAAAAGAGCTTCAGCAATTGGTAGATTCGAATCAAGCAGGTTCTTGATTCTGTGGAATAGGCAGTTGCAGAACGTGTGGCAGGAATAACTTCCGGTTTGACTGGACACTTAACAGACAAAAAGGTTACTTTTAGAAGTCGTAGCGGTATTGAGGCCTAAAAAAGTTTCTCCCTTACTACTGTTCGGAGATCTGTGGTGTAGCGGATTGCTGGTAGACTATAAATCCGCTCACCGTCCCAACTAGAATTGTAGAGGGTTAATTTCCTGTTTAAGAATAAGGGGAAGTACTATTCGGAGTTTGTATTTCGGGAAAGATTTTGGACGGATATCTAACCAGGAAGGCTGTGGGAGAAGGCCGATACAGGTCCACCATGTCATACTGCCATCATCAGACTCTGTTCGTAATTGTTTGCTTGTCAGACGCAAGTTCCACTACCTACCAGTCACGGACGTGCGACGTAATTAACAGTTAGGTCAAGGGTCCGGCCCTGTTTTGTCGGGTTTCCCGCCCTCCTCTAGAGCACATCTTATCTTTGTATCGGCGACAGTTTTCACCTGCCATAGATAGGAAGTTTCAATCACCCGACCAAAGGGCAATATATAAGACGAATCGAACACCGGCGGTTGGTGGGTCATACATTTCGGACTCTGGGATTGCAAAAGGGGCCGCGACTTCCACTGAACTCATCAGATAAACACTTCCAGTTAACAGTAGAACTCGACAATAATTAAATCCGGATTTGTAGCCTGCGATGGTCAATGGCGTCCAGATGTTTTTGCTGAGTTCTCAAAACAAAAGGGCAAGAATATAATATATAGACGGGGTAGGTTTAGTATACAAGACTTACTACTGCATTGATCGAAACATATTTCGTAGCCTTTTCCTCAGTAGACAAGCCCCGACCTAACCCCTAACAGGTACGACTACGAAATAGGATCTTGCCGCTGCCCACTTATTTAAGTAGGTGTTGTTCGACCACATTTTTGCTCGTGTATCTGCCTTAGGGGTTTCAAGGGCTCGTGAAAATCACCTTGCTCTCTCTCTCTCTCTCTCTCTCTCTCTCTCTCTCTCTCTCTTACAGGACGAAAAAAGAAGAGTTAATAAATGCGGAAACGTCTTTGGAAAAAATGCGCCCAGAAATCATGCATGTCTACGTTGATGGAAATAGACGAAAAATGGGTCCTAATGTACTGCGGGCGCGGTAATGAGGTGTAATTAAAGCTCAGTAACGAGTAATACAAATCCCATCAGACACCGCATTAAAAAGCAGCATTCGCAGTGAACTGCTCTCCCCATCCAGAGAAGCCCAGACGCCAAGTTGACCAATTTCCTTGTATACATGATTTCATACCCTACAATACGCTTTGATTTTATGTGGTTAGTACCAGACGTTATCGGCTGGCTCAAACTTTGTGACTCACGAACACAATCGTACTACTCCAAAAGAAGGTGGGGGTTTGTCACTGGGCTGTTTTATAGAGGATGCACACAGAAAGCCATTTAGGAACGACTAAACTAGTTTTAGGTGAGAGTCGTCAAGAGCACTGCTAAGAGTCAGTGTAGCAAAGTAATAATCCAACCTCGGTTCCGTTGACACGCTACGTCGGCCTGTTCAGCCTGGAGACGAAGTCTATCAGCCTCGTGCACAGGCGAGCCAGTGCGGGAATTACGGGGTACCACGGGACCGTGAATGTGACACCGACCAGTGGGATCCCGGCGAGGGCAGAGTTTGCCCGAAGGCAAGGGGGTCCAGCAGGCCAGAACTCGTCCTAGCGGGAGAGACGGCGCTGGGGGAGATGGTGGACTCAGTGGAGCTGCAGGGGGAGAGGTCAGGAGACAAAAAAACAGGTAAGACGCCGTCAGTCGGCGGGTAGAAGGCAACTAAGAACAGGTGTTTACTACCTGTAGTCGTTTGGATGGGGTCTGCGGAAGAAACCGGGGTCGGTGGCAGTTCCGTATGAGGGTTGAGGGAGATAGCAGCTTCCAGTTGATCCATATCCGGCGCCTCAAAATCCTCAGGCTCAATGGGTTTCCAAAAGCGATGCTGCGTTTCAGCGGCCTTGAAACATTTTGGTGTGGTCTCGCTTTCTGAGAGGATGCAACATTCAGGTGCTCGCTTCGATACATCCTCCCTGGTTGCAACCTCCTTGTCGTGTCTGCTCATGATGGGGAAGATAAAACTATCATAATCACCATACACTTATGAGGACTAAGGTAGTCGTCACTCACAAAGATACAGAAGTTGAGACATATACCTAAAGGACAGAACATGGTAGAGGACGTACAAAGCCATGCCTCAAGCAAACAATCAGGTAAATAATGTCCCCTTAGCGGGGGGCAGTTGAGTGCGGCCGACCCTATTGGATTGCCTATAATCATTCGTCTCATTCACATGTCATTGTCTCCATACCTGCTCACTACCTTCATCCTGCAATAGCACCAACGGGTAGCTCCCAAAACGGTTTACGTCCACCATCTACTCTAAATACCTCTACCGTGGCTAGCTGGTTTGTCAAAAGGACGACAAACCATTAGCTGGGTGGGGAGGGGACAGTGGTGCTTTGAGCGAGAAAATGATTTTATCAGGAATGGCCTCACAACGGGCTGTGCTGCAGATGTGCGGGCTCATGACACGCGTTAATTGAGCTGTACTGAGTCCGCAGCCCCATGAATTCTAGGTGCATGTTGTAGGGACCAGGTCGTGTGTGGCATGCACGGTCGGAGTGTTTAGCTTTGCCCGTCACTACGCCCACCTCCGGTCCTCTTGACACTTTCTTGTCATCGAAGTAAGGAGGCTGAAGGAAGGAAGACGCTGCGCTGGGCTGCCACACCAAAAACTAATTCACGCGCAAGTCACCAGCGTTGCGTCCACTCTGTGGGTCACTCGGTCGACACCCTCCATTTTCGACAGCTGAAATACCATACTGTGGATGGCTTCCGCAGAACCGGCCTCCCTGCCTCTTCCCAGACATCACCAGTGGTAAAGTAGGCTCAACGCGACTGATGATACAAGGACTAGTCTGGAAAAGGGTCCTTGCTACGCGTGCGACACAGCTGGAAGTTCTACCATGGCGGGTCTAGCCCTCACATGCCAACCGACAAGCGTTGAAGACATGCCGTCTACCCTCATTTGGTTCCATCCGTCAGGCAGAGCCGTTACGAGTTGTGTCCACTACACGCATTACGGCTGCGTGACAGTTGGACATTAGGTGAGGCTGGCCGGGGGCGACCACCTAGTGCAGCTACGAATTTGCTGCGGCAGTCAATTTATCCAAGTGATTGCCCGTTCGTGGGCATCACTGTACCCTACCGAGTCGTTGAGGCGCGTGTAGAAAATGCAGACCTGCGGTTGTCTGCGAGCAACGTGACGTCTGATATGTGATCTCTCGCGAACACTCTGCTCTTTCTAGCTCAGTTCCGTTACTTAGGATGAGACGACTGTTGAGCCGGATGAGTTATACTGAAAAAAAACAAGGAAAAACACACTGTAAAACTCCAAAGTGACCAACAATTGGTAAGGGGGTGGTTGGTTTGCAGGAATACTTAAAAACCGATTTTAAAAACATGCTAAATTAAAGCGCATTAGGTATTGAGGATAAAAAGTGGCGGTTAAGTGTCAGTGGCGACTTACATGCGGAATATTAATAACTACAATGAGAGCAAAAAAAGAGGTGGGGGATCACTGGAGGGCCAGCTCGTCTCACAAAAGAAACGGCCGTTAAAAATTTATCAGGGATCGTAGCATCCATAGGTGCCAGTAAACTCTACAGCTATCAGTTTTTTCTCATTTACGTTCATTACCGAGGATATTTTGCTTTCAGAACATACTAACCAAATTATGGTTTGCTGACAGTTATCGCCGCTCTGACTCCCAAGAAGGCACGCTTGGTGGATTCAGGTTTAGGTCACGCAAAGGGGCCTCGCGATATGGACAGAAATGGGAGAGAGCAGAAACAGGAATTTATCACTGTGAGTTGCGACTTCGTCCTCAGTAACCTTGAAAATTTTACTCATTTCGGGGAACAGACTGCCTATTTGCTACTAAGTTGACGCTAGAATGACTGTACATCGTAAATTAAGATGGTGTCCAGACAGAAAGCGAGTAAAAACATCACATGTCAGGTTCGTGGGTTACGGCGCGTGCTCTACATTCTAGCCAGAGGGAATGCCAATAGTCATTTAAGGGAAAATTCTACATAGTATAGAAATATGTTATCTGAGGGCCACAGCCAACGCTTGCGTCTAATCGTCAGCAAAAAATACTATCACTTCCACGTAGATCCATGGTGGTAGAGACCGTCGGTCGTCAACATGTATAACATAAAATGCGAGCAATCGTCAAATATTTAGTAGACTGATCACCAAAGAGCACTGACGCACGACCGTCAGCCTCCCTCAGACTATACACTTTTTACCCGCCCACCCCCCTCCCCGTCATCTTCCGTAATGAAGGTTGCAGCTTTCACTAGCAGCAATTCCAATAAAATTCGTGGTAAGATCCTAATATGCAACCATGCATGCTTAGTCCATACTATGGTCGGGGCGCTCACCGATCGTTCTTACGAAACTCGCTCGTTCCGTTGTGTTTTACGGGCTCTCTCTCGAGCCCAACCAACAGCCGCAGAGCGGCGCATGATATAGGCAGATTGGCATTACCGACAGTCTCCCTTGTCTTTGTCGGTAGTGCCAATCTGTAGCCCATACTATTCACTTGTTGATTTGGTTTCGGTAGGTGTGATTAAATTGAAGCGAGTGGCTTGGCTCAGTGCGTCCCCCAGGCGCGTTTCCTATTTAATCCGGTGAGTGGCTAGGCTATGAAACCGAATGTTTCCAGTTAGCTTTCTAATCAAGTGAGTGGCTAGGCTAGGTGCATCCATGTCTGCGTTGCGGATGGTTTTCCTGCACACCTTTACCTACACCTTAGCCTTAAGCCTGCGCTCCCTGTTGATCGACTGGGTTTCGCGCATTCACTCGTGCGTAGCGGTTGGTTTTCCCCTCATTCAAAGTTTCGTCGCGTTTCACTTTACGATTTTTTTTCTTGCATCTTCGTGGTCCAGTTGTTGGCGTGTACGATGACCCCACCCGTAAAACCCCTCTTCCCACCATTCCCGTAGTAGAGGTAACTGGTGTAGAGCCGCCTCAGGGAAGGCTGTATATTAGGATCTGGCCAAATTCGTTCAGTCGCGTCCCAAAGAGATGAGTAATCAATCCCAACTAACCTGCAGGTCGGATTGTGGGAGAGGTAGAGAGAAAGGCTGCATGCCTTCGGCTTCAGACATTTTTTGCGTAAATGTTATGCACTCTACAGATTTCATTACTGTTGGAATAAGGGGTTAACCTGAGAACTTTATTTCACTTCAAGGAGGTGAGGGCATGTTAAATGGACGGTGTCATTAAGTAGCAGAGAGACAAGTGATAGGATCCAGTTTCCTTGCGTTAAAGCAAAGCAATGCTCATGGAAAAAAATGGAGGAGAAAGGAAGGTCCAATTACAAAATCCCACCGCGGAAATCCAAAATAGAAACCGTACTGAACTAAGACAGTAGACCAAACAGAACAATGGAATAGCACAGTGCCTTACCTGCCTACTACACCAGACAACTTCTTGAGCCGCCTTGCCCTTGAATTCGAACTATAGAAAGTTCTGGGTCGGTCGGATTGCGTGGTTTCTAGCTCCCAGGGAAGTTTTTCGGTGACGTAGACGACCTGATCAGTCAACAGCTTCTCATCGGGGTCCAGTGACGGCGGAGAGACAAGAGGCTTCTGGAGACCAGCGTCGACGAGGGGTGGCACTTCGAGGAAATCGCTATCATCGTCGTCATCATCATCCTCCTCGACTTCCCCCTCCTTCATTGACTTCTTGTGGTGCACAGACGTCGTCTCCTCAGGGGCATCAGCAGTGTTGGCTGCAATTAGGGCAGGAAAACAGCACTGCCGACTTTATTGAAGACGAATGTGGCCTCAGCAGACAGCCTGAACAAACTTTACTAATAGAGAATACCTCTGGAAACGTCCCTCACCCAGCTGTCTTGGTGGGTTAAATGGTGGGAAACGGTCCTTCAACGGTCTCAGAAAACCTTCCAAATTCTAAGCTCTCTCAGGTGAAATTATCCATATGCGGCTAACTAATCGCCGTCTCATGCTTGCTTCCAGAACTTGCGTTCATGATCGAAATGTGGCCAAAAGCGACGGTAAAAAAAGATTTTGAAAGTGATGAAAAAAAAAGTGTCCTGAGCTAAAATATTTGCATACATTCACCTTAATTCAGGCATTGTGTGCATACAGTGTAATTTGAAGAGTATGCGCTAGGGTCACCAGACTTCGAGAAAACAGAGAATGAAAAAGAGGTTCGTAAACTTCACATGCAGATGCGATTTTTAGCCCTTCACTCTAGCACTGGATATGGACGAGGGAAAGAGGGTGGATAAATGCCTTACGTAGGTGCATGTAAGACCGTCAACTGTAAATATGGCCGGCGGAGGGTAAGATCGGGCCTCAAATGGTGCAGCATTAAGCACAATGGCTAACTGGCCACGCAATCAGATCTTTCAGGACTGGCGTTGGGGCAGAAATGGCGGTTCTGCCTCCTCCGTCGTTGTCGGCACTCTTTCTCGAGTACTGATTGCTCTGGATACGACCGTCTGCAACGGTTCCAGGCTGAAGTCCCAAGGTCAAGTTGCATGATTTTTAGCCGGTCATATTGGCAACCGTCGCTGTCATGTGGCCTCGAATATGATGTACATCTCGACCAAAAAGGAGTGGGTCCCCGACTCAAGTGGTAAAAGCGGGATGATAAGTTTGGAAAACGGGTGCCTGCTAAAACCCCAGGTCTGCCTGACCCGAGTTTGGGAAGATCGGCCATAAATGTTATTCCACTCTAGTCTTTGAATCTAGAAATCATCCAATATGACGGATATTACTTTTGGCGAAAGATATCAGTGTTGGAGTCCCTTTTACAAGTTTTGGGGTTATGCTTGAGTTAATAAACGGATAACTAGAGCCGTCATACAACGAAACGCTTCTAAAGGACGAAACTATGCTGAGTACGGGTGCAAGCGTGCTTCATGGATGAGGTTTACTGTGGAAAAGACGGCTCAATGAGCGGGCCTGAGCAGTGGCCCGCTTACTGCAATCAATCCGTTTGAAAACATGTTCGGGCAATGCAATCGAAACGAGCAAAGATTCGGAATTTTCACAACGTCGACGGAGTTCCCTTAAAATGGAATTTACCCAGTCGCGTGTTATGAAAAAAATATAAATGCATGCGAGTTTTCGTGCGTCTTTCTCTAAACAAAAAGGCAAAATTCGCTGGAACACCTCAGCTTCTCCACGACACCAACTGACACTTGTTTCATTTCGTCTGAAATGATTCCCCCCAATCTACAGATAGGTCGTTGCTAACCTAACTTACGAGGTCTGAACTTTACTTCTTTACGTGGCCCCTTAAGTTGGGCACCCTCAAATTTGGTGGGGAACCTTTTAATGATCATATCTACGATTCTTACAGTGGTACATTTCGCGCGTAGTAGATATTCTCATCGACTTCTCAACCCTTCGTCGACCATTGCGTGGCGTTCGATGTAGCACGCTGCCCACAAGTGCCAATTACATTGCTTCACTGGCTGTTATAAATATAGGCCCAGGTCTGTCCTAACTGCTCCACATCCCCTTCGATGCCAGCCATCCTCGGTGGTAGTTTCCTGCCGACAAACAAGATCCTCAACAAAAACAGCAGCAACCCTGAAAGCCGTCACCGCTGTTAACGCATGTTTATCGGTAGGAGTGGACGGGTAGAAGGAATCTGGATACACCAACAATCAAAGCCCTCCGCCCCAACCATTAGACAAACACAGGCTGATAACGATAGGCCTCGTCGATTGCAAGTGGGGAGCTTCTTCTTAAGTTCGCCGCCCTCCCGACGGAGTACTGACTAAAAGCCCAGAAACAGGCTGTACTCATCTTTTAGCAGTTGCGTGACGCTACCTGGAGGAGCTAACTTGTCGGTGGGGTCCCCGCGTGAAGGTTTTAAATAGGTGTTATGGCCTCGTAGCTACAGTGGTTAGAGCGTTGGCTGTACTAAAGCCTCCCCTTCCTGTCGTTGGTTCGAATCCCACCGAGGTGCTGAGTTTTTCACAGTTGGGCCAAAGTGGCTGATTTTTTCAACATAATTGATTAGCGCCCCTACCTTGACAGTGGTAAAAACATTTTCCTTTTTATGACATGCGTTTTTCACTGAAATTCATTTAAAACGTTACGCAGGTGAGACGGCGTGGACAGGTCAATATTAACTCCATTCCCCGTCACGTTATTTAAGAAACGTCGCACACCCCACTTGTTTATGGGGTGAATGGCCAACAAGACCACATACTGAGTATGCTGCAATGTTGATTGTAACTTAACACCTCGGTCGGACAAAGATCAGACATGAAGTCCTACAGAGAAAGTTAAGTACAGGCACTCCTGTAGCAGGACATGTTAATAGGTGGTCTTATGAGTGGGACAGAGGCGGTAATTAATGGAATCTGCGGAAGGCAGGGGAAACTCACTTTTCTGCCATACATCTTATTATTACAACGAGGAGCCGGAACAGACCGCGTAGTTCGGAAGATACGAATTGAGAGAACGTAAACGGGCTGAAAACATGTGTTCTGTGGTTATTGTTCAAAGATGGCCGGACTGGATAAGACGGTATATGACAGGCAACCTTTACTCTAACCCTAATCATTAAACTGACCCTTATCGTTGCCCTATTCGAAAGCCTTACCGTAACAGTGATCCTGGCATACAATGCCTATTTAAATTACAGTACTAATAACTAGGGGTCGCATATCCAATCGCTACCCCCTGACTGCTCCAGCCAGAGTCGGAGAGAACAGTAAGTTGGGTGATAAAACGACGGTCAGTCTGCGGAAATTTTGCTGGTGACTCACCAACATACTTGAAATTAATGCGGTCCATCAGATGTGGATGATGATACCCCGTAAGCTACATACGCCACAGGCTGCGGCGATAATCGTTCCCAGGAGGATGATACTGGAATGACTTCGCCTTTGGGTTTGAAGAGTTGGTGAAAAAATCAACTTCAATAGGCAAATATGGAAGGCGCAACTGAGGGGTTGTATTCGTGACAGACTACATAATTGCTGTCGAAAACGCGACCGAAGAGGAAGGGCAGAGCGAAGGCAGGCAGGCACCATCAATAGAATAGTTCCAGATGATGGATATCTACCGGCTGAATTCGCTATGTCTCGTTCACATAGAGGGATTGTCTTGACGAAAACCTTGCATACATACAGTTTACGCTGTATCCCGGAGTTCCGGCGAAGTTGAGCAAAGGCCGGCCGCACATGTTTTATTCGATGTTAGATTCCACATTGTCTTGCCCGTCTAGCAGGAAGTTCGGGCCTAACCCTTAACTCACGTCACTTTCATCCACCTTTTGTTGCCCGATGGGTTGGATGGAGTAGCAGAGTTAACCAAAGAAATTTTAAGTGAGTCTCACATACGCAAAAACTGATAAGGGGGAAATCGGTCTATCGTTTTCAGCTGAGAAATGAAACTTGCTACTTTGGTTGAAGGAAGATTGTAAATTCGACAGTTCTGTCTATGATCGTTAACACTGAGAAGGCTCTCAAAATACGCATACGCAGTGAAAACGATAGAAGAAACTCATTTCGTACCATCCGTGGACTCTTCGAAGACGATAGCATCAGCGAACAGGTGAGTCAGTCTATCAAGCCGAGTGAGCATGTTCTGGGCTTCTGATTGTTCGGATAAAGCATCAGCCAGGCCGGGTGAAGAGGAGCAGAGATGAGCCATCTTCAAAAAAAATAATTGCGCATAGGGGTCAGACCAAGTAATCAGTTATGCAATACAGCCTAAACGTCAGCGCAGCTAAAGATGCACAAGGAGGTCAGAAAATTGAGGTATGAAACTAGGCCGAGCAGGCTAAAATACATCAGTAGTGGTGAAAATGCGATCCAAAGACGGTACTTCAAAAGAAGATTAAAAAGTATTCTGTTAGCGACGTGGATTCAGAGCAAGCATACAGAGCAGGACTTACTAACATAAAATATCTCAAGACTTCTTTCAGTTGCTTCCTATTGTCTCATAAAATGAATAACGATTAGTGGCAAACACCAACTCGAATTCTTTCGGAAAATCGACATGAGCACGGCAAGGTAATAATTCAGAATGTACGGTTTGAGCAATGAAAGCCGTTCTAAGGCGCGATAGCAAAAAAAGCAGTAACTTACAAAAGTATGCAAATTAAGACCGAAAATCCACCGAGAAAATGTCGGCCCTACCATAAGGTCTGATTACCTGCAAAAGTATAATTTTCCCCTCCATGTGCGGACCATCGCCAATTGGCGCAGTGTCGGAGCTGTTTGCGCAGGAGCAAAGACTCAAAAGGCCCAATCAGGGTCAGCAGTGTCAACTGTCTGGCAGGCGCTTCATGGTGGAAGTGCAGGCATTTCTTGACTTTAAAGGTAAACGATCAGCCGACCTGGCTGTCAATGGACTACGAGTTCGCCCAATATGCTTGCGTCCAAAAGTAACAGTTGGATCATTGCTTCCGGCAATGCCCATCGTGTACTCCACAGCAGGATGGGAGGAGGGACGGAGACCTGTGCGGGAATTCGTCTATAGTGCCAGTGGGCTTGTGCAGCATCTACCGCACCCACTCCTCCCCCAACCTTGGTCCGGTGTCATGAAAGAATCAAGACCGGAGGCAGGAGAGGATGCGGGTGTCTGGGGCACGGCAAACGGTCGCACTCAGCCGTAACACCATACTTCCTTGTCCACAAGGTACAAGCGACTAGGATTTTACACAACAAGAAAAAGGGGCGGCTTGGATAGAACAGAATAGGATTCCAACTAACGCGGTGTGGGTCTCTATCTGGGAGTGCTGCCCACACCCTCAATGTCGGCAATTGTCATGGGTGGCATTCGGATATTCGTCTCAGTTCCCTAGACTGAAGTTATTACTTACTTGAATATAGTCACACAGGACAGGTCGGTGATAACGCGTAGCCAGATTGACGAACTCCTGACCAGAATCTCGTAATACTCTGACCTCTTCCGTTAAACTGACATGCATTTTGGGCAGGAGGCCAAGTTGAGAGGTGTCTTGATGAGCCGCAACATCCAAGCTGACAGGCACTGTTTCTGAAGCGTAGGAAGCACCAAAGCCACTGGAAGATGAAAATAGAATGCCATGTTCGCGAGGATCAACTACGCCGGGTTCAGTCACATTCGCGTCCTCTTCACCCTGACCTCCAAAGTCATCGAACGGATCACGAATGAGGAGGTCCAGGACTGACCTTAGAGAAGTCAGATTCTCTTCTATCGCCTGTTTGGAGTCTAGAAGAAGAAAAGAGTGCAAAATTGTGAGAGCAACTGTATTGTTATCATGTTTTACTTGGTGGCAGCAGAAAAGTTCTTACCGAGGTAGCTGTTGCGTAGACCTAAAAGGTGTCTCCGGATAATTGCATCAGCGGTTGAGGCACTTCGTTGTCGTTGAGCCTCCTCAGCTAGGCGAGTGCGTTCCAACTCAGCAATCCTAGCGCCTATGTCGCGCAAACGACGAGGGACCAAGCAGGGTGTGGCAGTGTCCCCCACTGAGGAGGTGCGAAGGTAGCGCATCAGGGCAGACAGCTGGCCTCTGACCCTCGGAGAGGGAGTCCAGGCAATGGACTGTGATGAGGTGAGAGATTTGCAGACACCTGAAGTCATTTCTTGATCCCAGAGGAGAAGCAGCTCAAGTGTCCGACGTTGTAGTTCGTCCGCCACCGACTTCGGTGGTGGCAATGGCTCGTCGGAGTCCTTCGTAGGCATGAGGTAGGAGAGGCAGTCCTGCAAGCAGAAAGTAAGCACATCCTGGAGTGGGTTTTGTGGTCAGGGTGGTATGCACTACCGGCGCAACAGTGTGCAATGCTGACGGCATGACTTCTCTTTTAAACAAATACCGGTGATCATTCCACGCTTTTCAGACCGCATGAAGAGACGTATACTGAGCCTTACAAAGTCTTGGCAGCAACTTATTGGGCGCGAATCGACTTTCCGGTTACAGATTGGGAAATAAGGTCCATGCTAAAAAGCTTTAGAGATACTTCTACAGGCAAGTCCCCAAAAATGTAATGTAGTGATTTGGGCACAGTTGGGCAACGGTGGTCAGCTCAGGGGAGTCTCAGTACTAATGAAAATACAAAACGCCTTGGTGGGAACACGGTTGTCCCACAGTTAGCATTATTTAATCCTGTTGCCCAAGCAGAATGGCGGCAACATAAAAAGGGTTCGCAAATTCCTGATAAAGCGTGTACCCAAATTGCGGAACAGTAGGGCGAAATACAAGGTTCCAGTACAAAAATACCGTCATTTGGACATGCATAAATTCTTAAGCTTCTCAAATAAACTGTTCGGAGGTGAGCTACCTAAGTAAGAGCGCAAGAAAGGGTGGGGGGAAATCGTTAGTCAGCATGACAACCGCGTGAGTGCCTGCCTCTGTGGGTAAGTCAAAAGATGTAAGCATATGCAGATGATCAAGGAAATATAAAAGAAGGATTAAAAAACCATGGGATGGTAAAGACGGGGAAAGGA
>CACRXP010000103.1:876601-907979 GCA_902702965.1 Spirometra erinaceieuropaei | reverse complement strand
TTCTGCAGATGCGCTGTAATCGAAGGCCAGAGCATGAACTGGACCAAATGGCAGTCGAGTCGCAATAGTAATTTGTTTACATTTATTGCTTAGGTTATTGATGGCACACGAAGGTTCCCTGACAAACTGACGTTGCGATTTCTACACTTTGCAAAGTATAAATACACAAGGCGACACTTAGTGGCTCTCTGTGCGTGGGTAGGAAAAATTGTGACCATACACAGCTGACTTATGAACTTCCTGGTTCATACAAACTGAAGTTCACACCAACATGGCGATGCCGACTGAACATGTGCGTTGTAAACTGCATTTTTCCCCTACATGAACATAGTAGATGATTCAAGGTATTAATATAGCACTGCCAACAGCTGTCCGAGAAACGTCAGCTCGATGAATTATCAAATAGTTCGATAAACTGGTCCACGTTGATACAAGTCGACTGCACGCAACAACGACGGTTGAGGGAAGTTCCTGTTTCGTCCAACCGCATAAAGGTGACAACTTAGAACTGGGCAGATATCTCGGGCATTTGACCGACAGCAGACAATGGCATCGCTGACGAAAAAAACTCGGCTGTCTTATGAGTACCCATATAAACCGGCAGAACAGGAGCCTCATCTATAGCCTCTGGCATCCCTAAGGTGCACTCACGCGCTTATATTGCTGGTCGGTTACCAGTCTGAGATGATAGTATTCTCACTGGCTTACCACCATCCTCCTTTTTAAAACGACTGATGAAACAGCGTTGTTTAAACAGGCATAGACCAGAACAGCAACTCAGATACGCCTCCAATGCACCCGCAGCTGCTACTCTCGTGACTTGGTTAACCACCCCTTCAGTGAGCAGAAGTATAGAGCAGGTTCTGCGTCAAGACTTCACAAACAGGATTCGGTTCACTCTGGGATTGGTCAAATGAACTGGCGGATCCGGAGAGCTATGAAGAGCATACTTTTGTCAGGCTGGCCGGCGGACTACTCTGGGGCCAGGCATACCCTAAGGACTTAATGTACATCTGACTGCGCAGAGCACGCAGATGACGACCGGCACTTGGTTCACGGTACGAAATTAAGCAGTTGTACATGAAATGTTAAAAAGTGGGAACTTTAGTAAGAATAGATACAAAAGGTTAAATCCGGCAGTCCGGGAAACCGACACTGCATGATCATAATTCATAAATGCTGAAACAGGCACTTGAACTGCCGATTCAACAGGCTCATGGTTCAGATGGTACATAGGGCGTAGCTCCTGAAACACTTACAAAAGTAGGAGGTACACAAGCAGAGAGAGCTCTTAATAAAAACAGCTCCAGGATCGGACCAACCCCCATTAATGTCAATCCTAGAAGAAGCTGTTGCCATACTCGGCACATTTGAGGCTGTCTGGATCTCTGACATAATACCTACGGCACGGTGGGCACTCCATGCCCCCCTTCCGCCCACCCTTAAGATCGTGAACCGGACGGTCTGCACGAATCAGTAGTACAGATTTACACGCCTGCGACCGAACTTTCTACATGAAAGCTCAAGACCGCCAGACAAATACAAACTTATGTGCATTCGCATGCTTTCCTGTAGACCGTAGATGCACGGCAACTCGGCAGCTCGTGACAGTTTGACCATCGGAAACGAGGATGTCCACCATGTGCCCCACAGCGTGGAGGGGGCAGGGACGATGACTGGATTCATGAATTAGTTTATACTGATAGGAGACTTGCGCATCATCTGTCGCACTCCCAGCTCCCCCACTTACCTAAACCCGGTAGCAAGACGAGGTCGGAACGACCGGAGGCGGACTCAGAGTTCGGAAAGTCGCATGAGCGTGAACAGTAAAATAAACGTTCAGAAATTTGGGACTTCTTGGGTTGTCTTGCTTTTATTTGCGCAGAGGTCTGTATCAAAAAACTGCGTCAAAAGATAGCTGACACTATGAAATCGGCCTACGTTTATTCGGATACTGAGATAACTGTCACGGCAAAATGGTATCCGCCATTCACAGCCACCAGAGAAGTTTGACCAGCCTGACTTATTCCACACTTTTAACGCTGGTAGTTGGCTGTCTGTTCGTGACGTTTGCCATTCATATGGAACTTGCTTGCTTCAGAAAGCCCATGCATCAGTGTACGCCCATTCCTGATATGCAGACGTGTGTCTAGATGATCGTCTCTGTCTCCTTAGCTCAAGCAGTGTGATTGACTGATGACAGCTGCCGTATAGGCCGTTTGGCTTTCGTTGTAAACTGTGCTGTGGCCACCTCAATCCCCTTCTTGCAATGCACTAGGAATTTTTGTCCAGTTCGCCGGGGCAGATCGCCACGTTCGAGGGGAAATCGGTATGTCGTCCCCACAGGCCACTTCTTAAGCGACGTTGATCAAGCACGTTTAAATTCCATTCAATCTGATCTCCCCATGTCCAGAAATAGGAACGGGGCAGAAACCAGAAACAGTTAGTATAACTTTGAGCAAACTGCAAGAAAGCGACAAGTTTTCTGCAGGGAAACACAACTCATACGACGGCCCTGCAGACACGGGTTTTGACGTCCATAGCGATCTAATGATGATTCCGAAGATCTGTTAGAGACTAATGAGGACTCGGGAAGCTGTACTAATTTTGATGGTAGCTTCCTCCGTCCTGTCTATTTTGAGCAAAAAAAATCGAACCTGTTGAATGTGGTCCATTTCCTCAAGGAAATTAGTAACCTCGCTCATACTGCCACAATGGCTCTCTACAGAGCGCAGCTGTTGGACGGCAGAAGGGTGACACTGTCAAAGTCAGGTGACTTCTCGGCATCTTCAAAACCCCGAAGTATTTAATGAGTATTTAATGAGTCCAAATGACTATGCGAAGGCACAGGCTAGTTATATACCAGAGGAAACAAAATAAGGCGGTCCGTGACTGATCAACAGAGGGAATAGAGCTTAGATCGGCTGGTAGTGGGTCTGGTTACGCGCGCCATCACTCCACACTGAGGGAGTTCCGATCACCGAGTCGTGTGCTGAAACAAACGTAATTAAACAGACTGTCGTCAGCTAATGGTAATGCGAGGAACTTGCACGGTACATCAAAAGCATTTGGAACTCACGAAACTACCCCTAACTTATCCCAATTTTGCAAGCTTCGCTTGTCTAGAACACTCTGAGGATAAGGATGTTACTGGAAGGGCCTCTTCGAACTCCATATTTATAATCTTTCAGAATCTGCATATTTTTCTACCTGTAATGCCGCCAGACATCCCAGACACCCGCCCTACCGTTGTTAATGGACATTTTCCCGTTTAGGTCATGGGTCTTCAAAGCCAGATTTACGGTTTAGTAAAATACTAATGTAGAACAATGTTTGCGGTGACACAGAACCCGCGATATTTGCAAGATGGCAATTAAAAATTGGACCTCGGCTGGTTATAGTATTGTTATTAAGTGGTAAATGTCTAACCTGAACAGAAGTAATGACATACACAAGATAGAGTCCAGTGCATTGTGCGCAGACGAGGGAAACGGAACCCTGTGGGGCAAAAAAACTCCAACACATCCCTTTAATGCCAAAGAACGCAATGCGTGACCCTGACATGGACACAAAGGATACCGCAAACGCGACCAGATCATAAGCACTTCGAACAATGATCAATGTAAAGCACGATGCGGCCCCGTACTTGAAAGAGTTTGCAGTAATCATTCAGCCTGTAGGACTTTCTACATTTACTCACCAAAACGAAATCCGAGTGGAGGGACAAATACAACTCAACCCGACAGTGAGGTAGTGGCCAAGTTCGGAAAATTTCGCAATAAAAAACATATTTGTTCACAGGAATCGCCTTTGTGCACGGGTAACCAGAACTGTTATGTATGTATATGGCTCTGCATCCCTGTAGCTTCAAAGGCTCATTTCACAAAAGGTCAGGAAAGAAAGCTTTGACGAAATAAATAGATAAAAATGGGAACTACCACAAACGCTGTTTTAGGTCGAGCAAGAGCGTAGAATTAAGGTCCTGTTTTCCTCGGGTTGTCAAGTATTCCAACAGATCTGGTAAATTAATAGGCTTTTCAGTCTGGCCTGGGCGTTTCCTGCTTTTTACCTTCATCTCCACCCTAAGTAAGAGGTGTCACAAAAAAAGAAATTGCAACAGAGCGTCCCAACACAAAAGACGATGCAATTAAAGCAAACAAGAAGAAAGTTGGATAAAAAATAGTCTTTTATTTTCAGGATTTTGACACAGGCTCGGAGGGTTTCTTGGATTGTGGTTGGTCCTGAAATGAATTCAGTGGGTCGAGTTAGATTGGCAAGAGGAAGAGCACTAATGGGTGCAAAACAATCACGCAAATCCACGACTTCTTTCAGACACAAGTTACAGAGAGAGTAGGGTGTTCACTGCCTATGCGGAACAATCAGTGCGACACGCCACGCTCTTGTAAACCTGTGTATCCTGAGTTTGAAAGACGAGTAGGTTTGCGGATTGTATTAATTAGACATACAATCAGTGAGATACCAAGAGTTTCGCCCACTCTTCATTGTAAGCGCTGTAGTCCGGCTGCTCCACGAAGGGAAAACAAAATCTAAATGGAAGATTCCACCCTCCTTATTCATATTATGGGTGCTTACTCTCCGAATTTGATCAGTTGCCCGAACCGTCCAACATTTAGTGTCAGGCATCCATTTCGTACAGTTGTATTTCTGACAAAAAGGACGGTTAAATGTGTCTGCACATACCCCTGTAAGAGCTGCAGCGTGTCACACGGGGCGATAAGTGCGCCCTTTTCGTTCCACACGGACAGGTTAATACATCCAGTCCTGTCAGCAACTTTTACTGTTCGAACCTCATTTCCGTCTTTGGTGCGTGTTGGTGACCCTTAAGTAGATGGGAAGGACTCAGCAGAGGATCCGAAATCGAAAACAAAAATGTCTGTCACCAAGTGTTGCGCAACTCGCAGGCTGAGAGCACGGAACCCCTACAACAAGCTAACGGCTGTTCTAGGGAGAAACTATTTGCACAGAAAACTGCCAACAGACTGTTACAGCTTCAAGACAGCAAGGGTTAGAATGAGACCGGTAGCTCATCACAATATGCGACGAAAAGTAGGTTTCATAACAAAACACCCGTTTTCTGCATAAGATGAAACTTCGACTACAGATTCTTTTTACTAGCATTGACGGTTACATTTGAAAAATATGAAGCCTCGTGCATCCAGAAATCTGGGTGTACGTAGCTGATCCTATTGCAGCTGTGACTTTTTGTCCAGCGTGCGACTTCGCCAACGTCAGTCCTCCATGGCGCACATGCCAAGTCGCACGCTGTACCTGTGTAATCAATTGGGGATGATCTAGTCTGAAATAATATAGCTGAGAACGGCCGTTTTTCCGGACAAAGCCGAGACATCAGGGAATTGGAAATAGTACATTTCCTTTCATAATAGAGACCGTGGAGCCTGAGAGTACCCACTAACGTACCCAGGTGTGCAAGAAGACCTCCTGTGTAAACTTTAGAGGCTAAGTAATTTATGCCTTCGGTTCTGAGGGGTCCTCAGTATGCATGTCTTGCCGTTTTTTGTTGACGTCTGCAGCTTTACATATTACTAAATCGTCCGCAATGGAAGTATTAGTCTGCCTGCCCACTCTGCGTCGTCGATCTGGTCAGGTTCCTTAAATTTCAACGGTTTAAAATACAACGGTCAGGCTATAGTTCAGACCAAGTGCATGTACGCACGGTATCACACACTGGGTTAGGAAAGGAAAAGTCGCACTAGTTGAAGGAGGACGATACGCAAATAATCCACGAACAGCATTCAGAAGGAGAGCGACCAAAGGAGACGCCGACTAGCTGTGTGTACAAGGACGTCTAGCTACAAGGGGAGTCGGTCTACTGGAGAAGCCAAGTTTCTGCCCGTACACACAGGACATTTTAAACAAGTAGACTCGAAAATCTCCCTTAACATAATTACCCACGTCTAAAACGATGAAAACCGCCGAAACTCTTTTCATGTTCGGCTTTAAGTCCTTTATGTAGCATTTATCCTCTTTGACATCCGTCATCGCCTATCTGCTATAAGCTACTTAATCTCATTTACGCCTCCATTATAGCTCAGTAAAACGTGACATAATTTTTTACAAACGTTGCATGATAAATATTAGGTTTGACTTGGTCTTTTAAGGGGAAGGATTTGTCTGCTTTGAGCAACCTGCCCGCAAATCAAAAGGATGAACTGGGTCCAGGGGAATGAATTAGGCAGGAGGAGTCCAAATAATGTTCATGGATTTTGAACACGTATCTAATGAAGAAGGTTGTTTTTTTTTTCAGTTCAGTTCAGTTCAGTTTATTTGAGGGAAATATAGGTGGGTAATCTTAGAACTCCCTATTTGTTATAAGGAAGCGAACTATAGCAAAAATTTGAAAATGGTAACGTCAGACAGCTACAGATTTTCTTCAGATTGGCAAAGTTTTCGAAGCCAGACGGATAAAAGAATTGTTCCAAGAGTCAAGAACTTTGACGTTACTAAGTGCGCTGTACAGTAGTCTGCCTATGGATAGTTGGTGCTATCTCAGTTTCTGAGGGAGACGAATTAGATGCCAACACACATTCAGCAGACATGGGACAATGCTAAAAACGTTACTGAAATACAGGCAGTAATATAATAACATTAATAAACTGTTAGCACGAAATGCTAGACGTTGTTGGTCAGGTGGCATTATGACGTTTGGTGGTACACTGGTCCAACTTGCGCTCAAAGGCCTCGACGGAGGTGGACATGACGACATCTGTAGGCAGAGTATTCCAGGCCTCGATCACTCTGTTTGAAAGAAGAACTTCCCAATGTCCAGCTTGGCGCCAGTTACGCGTAGTTTAAGTGGATGACCTCGGAGGGTCGTTTTGGTCGCTAACTCAAAGAACTCAGCAGGTACGAGACAGCAGTCCTGGCCGCGCAGTATACGGAATGTTTGTATAAGGTCGCCTCTTAACTGTCTGTAACTCAGTGGAAAAAGGCCGAGATTGGACAATCGTGTTTCATGGGGTAGTGAATCCTGTCCACTTACGAGTTTGGTTGTCCGCTTTTGGACTTTCTCAAGGATGCTGAGATCTTTAGAGGTCCAGGGTTTCCTCGCCTGAATAGAGAACTCTAGCTGTGGCCGTACGAAGTCCGAAAGACTTTAACGAAGCAGTCCTCATCGAAGGTAGAGAAAGCAGTTTTTTCTCCTGAACCCTCCAATCCATGAAAACCATCATCAACTATATTTTTATTTCTTTACCTCAGGAATTTTTTTCACTGTTGGTCGAATTTGTGTTTAATCGCTTTCCTTGACAATGCCTGTAAACTGGCATCAAATAAATTATTATTATTATAAAGCTCTCTTGACAAGATAAAGGACTGAGATTGCAGATTTGGCTACCTTGGAGCAGTGGAGTGACGGTTTTAGAGAAGTCGTTACCCACAAACCCAAGGTTTTCTGGGCGTCTACCTCCTACAGTGGTAGGCCATTTAGGTAGTTAACCCTCCAGCTTAGAGATCGAGTTCAGCCGACTCGCAAAACATTGCACTTAGTCACATTCAACTGCAAAAGCCAGTCCTGTGACCATTTCTCGAGTCGCGATAGGTCTGCTTGCAAGCGCTCTTCGACAAATTCAATTAGGATAACGCTCCAAAGTTTAACATCATCAGCGAACATGGCGACATCCCAATTCAGTTCACTGACGCAGTCGTTTACGTATATAATGAATAGGGTAGGTCCAAGAACGGAGCCTTGTGGAACACCGCTTTCAGCCGCTATCCCCGCCGACTGCCTGTCACCGACGTGGACGATTTGAGTGCGACCGATCAAGAAACTTTGTATTCATCTCAGGAGATTACCCCTTATGCCTTTCCGGCTTAATTTGTACAGGAGACGCTGATGTGGTACACTGTCGAATGCTTTCTTAAAGTCGACGTAGACTGCGTGCACTGCATTGCCGCCATCGACTGTCCGCGTCCAGCGATCTAAACAATAAAGTAGATTTGTCACGCATGATCTGCCCCTACAAAATCCGTGCTGGGCATCGCATATTACAGGCCCATTTCTGTCACATGTCTACAAAAGCTCTGCTCGGAGCACTTCATCGACAATGGCACCAAAACATATATATGGACGTCCCATGACTTAACCAACCTGATACGTGCAAAGCATTTCTCAACATCAGGTCTTGCCAATTAGACGCCGACTTTTAAGGGGTGAACTCGGAGCTTGGCTATACTAACAAATTCATGGGATTCTTCAGATACCAAGCCAAAATCCTATTTCTCACAATTTGAAATTACCGTGGTAGATCTTTGCGCATTTTCCCTTTATTCAAATTAAATAGACTTGGGATTCGTAAACGGTTTGCTTATGGAAAATCACTATTAACCTTAACGTCTGTAGTGGATATTTGAGACATTTTTGCAAAATTATGAGCATGCATTGCGCATCGTCTCTAGTCTTATGGGACGTACTCTAAGTGTGGACTCAAAAATATTACAAAGATCTTTGAGAGGAGGTTGTCATCAAAATTCACGAAGAATTTAATGCCACGCAGTGTGGGTAATGAAGATTTTTCTATATTCCGGTTGTTTATGGACGGTTTAAAAATGTCAGATACCAGCACACAACCACCCCCCTTGGTTTTCTCAGTCAAGCAAGGCTATCCGATTGAGAAAGTTGCACTTTCCATCGGCTGAGCTGGCTAGGATACTAGGACGAATGGGGGCTCATTCACCAACACCTAATGATAGAACTCATCAATTTGACTACTTTTCCGAGCAGTTTACTTGGTCTACAGAATATATTAATCAGCCGTACTGCGGATGACACATATCTTCTGCAAAGATGGTTGTTTCGCAGCATGGCCATCTGAGACACGCATGTCAGGTCCAAGTCTGGTCCAAGCGCTGAGGGTCGCGAAAAATCTTTTTCGACTGCTGCAGCCCTGGTCGATGTAAACAACCGTCGGGGAATCTCACTCCGGTCCCACCAATGAAGACGATGTGCATCACGCTCATCCTCGATCGTCCAGGCCTGGTCATTGGTGATGTCGCAATATCTGTGGCCCTACAGTACGCTATGGGCGTGACGTTGGGATTGTTTTGTAGGCTGATGGTGGTTGGAGAAAGGGAATGGGGGAGTTGGGCTTCTACAGTAGTAGGCCTTCAATCCTTACGTCTGTCGTGGATTTCTCGGGCAGGTATTAGGTTTGGTGATGGGATTAAGGCCTAGGTCTAAGGGTTTAGGACTAGGGTTTAGGCCTAACATATCGCGATAAGGCCTAGGGGTCAAGATTAGTGTTTCGGGTTTAGATCAGGGTTTAGGGCTGGGATCCGGAAGTAGGGGTTAGAGTTTAGGATAAAGGGTCAGGGTTCAAGGTTAGCGTTTCGGATTAAGGTTTAAGGTTAGAGTTAGCATTTAGGAGTTATTGTTTAGGCTTTCGTGTTGAGAATAAGGGATATGGTTTAGGTCTTCGGGCCAGAGTTTTTAGAAATGGTTCAAGGTTAAGAGTTTTTGTTATCGTTTAGTGTAATGGCTATTTTAAGGTTTAACTCTAGGGTTGGGATCAGTGTCTCAATAAGGGGTTTGGGTCTATTGCTTGGGATTATGCCTAAGGCTACAGTGAACGATAAGTTCAGGGTTTGAAGTTTGACTTAACCTTAGAGCTCGGGGCTAGGATTTGAGTTTGGGTTAAGCTAAGGTTAGCGGTTTATAGGTTGGACAGGGTTTTACTATTTGGGTTTAGAGCCAGGAATTGGGGTTAAAGTTTAGGCTTACGTTTTGTTTTTGAGTTCAGTATAATTCAGCACATATGAGGGATATAGGCAGAGTCTTGGAGTGCACTATTTATAGATAGATATTTTGAGAAAGGTGAAGTTCTTTGGGAAACAGCAAACTTTATTGTGTAAGTTTTCGAGACTGGTTTCTCAGCTCGTCTTCAGACAACGGGCGTGCAAAAACAATTAACTTCTAGACTTAGTCTGGCAAAAGAATTCTATGACTGGTTAAGGTCATCATCTCGGGATTGGTTGAGTCAGTTTAAATCTGTCCTTAACGATTGTGTATGTGGCATCTGAGTCGATATGCCGGTTAAAGCATGCCTCATCTGAATGCATTGCCTCCAGGAATTCGCGGCCTTTCCTTGTTGGGCAGGCGCCAACAATACGAGTGTTTTCCCGTGCAACTTTGTGCCCAATGTGTGCATGACCACATGGGATAGATGGTCGCGTCTCTTCACCGCTAACTGATGCTCATGTAAACGGGTTGAGACAGACTTCCCAGTTTTGCCACAATAGACGGCATCACAAACAGAACATGGGATTTTTTAGACAACACCTTTTTTTCCGAGGTAGCGAACCCTGTCCTTAGGGTGTACAAACTGTGTGCGTAAGGTAGTTGCCGGCTGGTGTGCTACATTATCTGGTACTATTTCAATTGTCTTTCGACTAGTTCAGATACATTTTTCACGTATGGTTGGTTTTGGTGCCTGAGCGGCAGGAGCATTGGAAATACCTTTTCCCTTGAGTTGCTGGTGCCTCATGCATTGACGTATAAAGTCATGCGGGTACCCATTTTGGGGGAACAGTTCGTGGAAGTATTTCATTTCTGCTCGATAATTTGTTTCATCGGAGCAGTGAGTTTTGGCTTGGTTCAGAAGGCTCCAGACTGTACTCCGTTTGTGAGAGACAGGGTGCTTACTGTCAAAGTGTAGGATGACCTCTGAATACGCCTCTTTGCGATAAATTGATGTCCGAAGTGATCCATCGGTATTTCGACGTGCAAGGACATCCAGGAACGGGAGTTGTCCATCGAACTCTGTTTCGAAAGAGAATGTAATTCCTGGAAATATCGAGTTAATATTGGTATGGAGCAGATTCAACTGATCTTTCTTGACGATGACAAAACTGTTATCTACGTATCTCAGCCAAAGTTTTGGATTGACTGTGGGAAGAGCTATGCTCTCTAATTTCTGCAGTAATGCCTCTGCCAGGAAACCGGATATGGGTGAACCCATGGGACCAACTTTCAAGTGCCGGTAGCATTGATTGGAGAAGGAAAAATTTGTCTCCAGACAGAGATCAAGGAGTTTAAATAAAGCCTCTGGAGGCACCTCAAAAGAATATCTTTGTAGGAGTTCTTCGGTGCAGTCATTGGTATCGTGTAAATGTTTGAACATCAAGCATGCATTTTTCTAGTCTTATTTGAAGGTGTCCATGTTCTCCGCTAAAACAACATAGTTCGGCAATTTGTTCCATCTTTTAACCAGTCGCTGGGAGAAGAATTTGGCCCGAAATTCAAGTTTGGCATATTTTATCTTCAACTTGTATTGGCGCATTCGAAGACTTGTCATCCGCGCTAGTTCAAAGAAGGCGTCAAACTGAAGGGCACAGTCTAGCCCTCTGGCGATCCTGAAGCCCATGATCATATCCTCGATGTATTGTATGTAAGACAGAGGAAGTATTTTTAGCTATCCCAGACGTCTCTTGTAAGGTTAGGAAATTAATCCACTGACCAGCTTGGTTGCTCTTCGTTGTACGTTCTCCAATAGGGTGTAATCCTGTTTTGTCCATGGACACCATTCTTGAACGCAATATTCCAACATTGGTCGAACAAGTGTTCCAAATACCCGGCGGAAAAGTCCTTCGCCAGAATTGAGGGTGGATCTTCTAATCATACCTAGGATACCTATAACTTTCTTTGATACCTTGGCGACGTGAGACGATGGTTTGAGAGTTGACGTCATCCACACTCCGATTTTTCTTAACTCGTTGACGGACTCGACTTGGTGACCTCCTATAACGTAGTCGGATTCAAATCTCAGCGGCCTCCTGTTGCTCGATCGTAATCGAATAAGTTGGTATTTGTTACGATTGAGGCTAAGACACCACTCATCGCACCATTGTTACAAGCGATTCAGATTGTCTTGTAACTGTTCAGAGTCTTCCGGTTTCTCTATTGATTTCCACAATTTGAGATCATTGGCAAACATTAGGCGCTCGCAGTTCCGACAGTCCAGGCAGTCGTTCACATATATTAAGAACATAATTGAATCTAGAACGTCCCCCTGCGGAACGCTACTGTAGACATATGCCCATCCCGGTTTAACTTTATCTGTTCACACACGCAGAGATCTGCCCGTAATAAAATTGACTCACCACTTCAGCAGATTCCCAGTCACTCCCATTTGACGTAGTTTACATTTAAGTCGTCTGTGTGGAGCACTGTAAAAAGCCTTTCTGAAGTCGATGTACACGGCGTAGACTGATAAACCCCTCTCGATTGATTTCGTTTAGCTTTCTATGGATACTAGTAGGTTAGTGGGACGGGATCTATCCGTTCGAAATCCATGCTGATGCAGACTGAGCAAGTGGTATTCTTCAAAATGTCACAACAGCTCCGTTTTTATTAACTTTTCCATCACTTTGCAACGGATGCTTGCGAGACTCACTGGTCTAAAACTATTTAAGGCTGTTCTCTCGCAACGTTTGTATTATGATTAGGATTAATTGTTGGGATTTATGTTATGCTTAGGCATAACATAAGGGCTACGACCAGTGTTTCGACCATAGTTTGGGTCATACTGTTTGGATTCATGGTTTGGGTTAAAATCAGGTTTGTGGGTTGTGGTTTAGGCTTTGGTTTATGGTTCTAGTTAGGGCTAAGGTTAAGGCTAGTGTTAGGGCTAGAGTTTGAGTTTAGAGTAAAGAGTTAGAGTTAGTGGCTATGGTAGTGGGGAAGGGGAAATGCCATAATAGGATTCTGAACTCCCAACCAGTCCTGATGGGTTGCTTGGGTCAGTCAGTCGAAAGCAGAAGTGTGTGTCTAAGCAACGACTCCGCAAATCGTCCTCGTCCTCATGCACAGACACAATAAGGAGGACCGTGACCGCCAACGGTGTCTGCCTGTTCAGGGCTTGTCTGAATCGGATGCAGTCAGATCCGCAGACCGTACTTCGGAGGGTCTTGCCTCCTTTCATGGTGTACTAAACCAATTACTCCAGGCCAATGTGCAAATAAAGGTCTTGAAAGCATTCTGGATTGGAAAAGGAGTGAGGACAGGACAGCAGCACTACCATCTCGTCCTCTCAAAGTTATGGTGGAGAACACCGAGCAAATCAAGTTGATCCTCTCCAAAAAGTCAACCGAAGAAATCCACATAAATAGGTTAGTTTAAACTGAACTTTTTTCCAGCGAGACAATGGAAATCCCGGGAACGTGTCAAGAGCGGACGCACGCGACTAGACCGTAGGAAATCGTCCTTCAGCCAACAGATTTGCCGACCATGGAGCTGGCTGCCAATTGATATGGCGTCGGCTGACACCCTTCGTATATCAAGAACACTTGTTCACGTAATCTTCGACAAAAACCGACTTTTACAACATCACTACTTAGTGTCAGCTTTGTAAAACACTTTGTCATACACAATCTTACCGGTTTGACCCACAGTGAACAGACGCGTTTCCTTATTATAAATGTTGCATTGTGACCCGAACACATTCTAAGTGTTTGGAACTTTATTTCGGGTGTAAATATATTAAACCGTTGTACGTAAATATGATCATTCTGGGCTCTAACTCTAACACTTCATATACGAATATAAATTACGGCCTTTGCATACGAATGTGCGAGGTCTTCTTTGGAAAATCTGTGAATTCAAGGTGTTAGTTTCAGAAAGAATCCTTAACGTTACTGCCATAGCGTAAGCATGACTCAAAGTCAGATTCGCAGATTCTCTTAATTCGACGAAATACGTCCGTTTTTAACAGAAACCATCATTATAGACTGTTTGGTGGGATAATCGCATATACGAAATCAGGAATTTCGGCAGTTGTAAGAGCACACATCCAACACATCTACAACAGACCATAATAATCTGGCAATTTACGGAGCGCCTAGCTCATTTAAGTACAAGCTGATGGTCACATCCTCGACCTTCCTGTGGCACGCAACGGAAAGACACCAGCGAATTTGGAGGGAACCAGGGGAGTCAATTGCCTAAAAATAGTTTGGACG
The DNA here is from genome assembly GCA_902702965.1 of Spirometra erinaceieuropaei. Classification (NCBI taxonomy): domain Eukaryota; kingdom Metazoa; phylum Platyhelminthes; class Cestoda; order Diphyllobothriidea; family Diphyllobothriidae; genus Spirometra; species Spirometra erinaceieuropaei. The sequence goes on along the minus strand of CACRXP010000103.1, from coordinate 893,987 downwards.
ACAGACTTGACTAACATTGACGCCTGTTGGGAACTGTGATCATACTGTGCTGCTATGGGCTTACTCGCCCTATTCTCAACGCAACCGGAGAATATGCCGACTTGATGAGTTAGTGTGTGTTAACTGGAGCTGATTTGTCTAAAGGTATTAAAACAAAGATTAGGGATTGCTTAAAATAACCACACTGGTGTCGATTCCCAGCTGTCGTCCAGTGAATATATTGAAAAAATAGTGGTAATGCCCCGTTTTACTGTCAGTTCCTATTGCTTGTTCTCAGCTGACGATCATAAGTTGCGGTCTTGGCTTTTATTGATCATATATAGTTCCTGAAAAATTTGGGCATGCTCATCGGGAAGCTCTAGTACACGGCGTTCTGCAGCTGCAATCCTCTTTGTTTGAATTTTGCCTACTCGATCATGGACCTCTTCGATTCGTCGGAGTGTGGATAAATAGCTAACGGAAAGGTCATGTAGCCGTTTTTTAGCATTCAAGTCCCTTTGGAAAGAAATTTCGAGTGGTCGGCTCGTTTTGCGGAACTCTCTCGGTCGTTAAGTCGTCTCGAATGGTAAATGGGTTGATACGTTATTTCTTCGAGATGGTGTGTGGTTTGTCGATTATATATGCACAGTTGTTGAAGATAATTGAAAATAACACTTTGCCGTGTTTGACGTAGGCTGAGAACTCCATCCAGTTAATTCCGGACAGTTCAAACCACCTCCGTCCAACCTATTTCACTCACTTGATTTAGTCTTTAACATTCTACGTTAAAACGCCTTTCAATTATCATCAAGGTCCCTTTATGAGTGATTACGAAACTGTTACGTTATTTTAATATATGCGGTGTGCACGTACGCTTGCGGTTGTTTTACTGCGCCAAGTACCAATTCACAGTGCCCGCGTATTTGTCATCGACCAATAACCGGTGTCCCCTCCCCCATTGTTTGTGTGAGGTTATTTTGAGCGTCGCTGGCCGAAGTAAGCGCTGTTAGTCGTTATAAAATATTTATCCTTTGACATGTTGCTTTTTCCATCCTTGCTAAGTTTGGTTTTCGCCATTGGAATTAGTTGGTCATCACACCTACTCCTACTCGCACAACATCGTCCGGTAGATCTTGATCGCTGATAGCATTCTAATCGCGCACGGCTAACCCGGTCGCCCGATTGCGGGCTAGTGTTGCAATCGCCTGGTTTTTTCAGTTATCCCAGCGGACACTTTTTACATGGGGACAGTAAGCTGACGCGCCTTTTCGGGCGAGTTGAGGGCGTTGCAGTCCGAGTGTAGCGGCCGAGGACGTCAAGGGTAGCACACACCGGAGTAAGGAAACGCCGAGAAGAGATCCTGGCAGAGGAAGACCTGAACAGAACTGTTAACATCTCTCGAAACTCGTTCACACGCAGAAGAAGAGAGTACGTCGAGTTTGGATATAGTGTAATGGAACATGATATGGAGAATGTATATAACAAATGTTAATGTACATGTGCAACGAGGAACAGCGAATAAGTGACCTGTCTGGATGGACAGACGACCCTGAGATACTAGCTAAACAGCCGGTGGGGATGCAGCGCTGGGGGCAACTGCAGGGAAGGTCCGAGGGGGAGCCGACGTTGAGTGAGAGAGTCGAGAGCAGCGGTTCGTTGCGGGAGAGGGGGAGGGGTGGGTCGGCGGTAGCGAGAGGAAGGGACACCGGCCGTCTTCGCCGGCACGCAGTTACGCCATCTCCATCTCCGCGCGCCAAAAGCGTCACGACATTCAAACAATTCTGTTCGTGTCAAGGGGCGTTACACGAGGCGATTTAAGCCGCCAGACAGACGCCTAAATTCCGGCCAAAGTGCGTGCGTGCACCCCGTATGCGTGCGTACGCGCAAGGGGACCCCCCAGGCCTGACGTGCAAAATGCACTCCGGTGTAGCAGAAAAGCTCCTTTCCTCGCACAGATCGAGCACTGTTAGCCAGTCAGGTTACTAGCCCTGCACTAGCTCGCAAGTCAAACGGGCCAGCAAATGTCTAGCCCTGGGCGACTAAATGCTATGGTGTGCCATCTTTACATTATTGTGCATATGCACAATGATGTAAAGATGGCATACCATTTCTGCTTTACCAACGAACATCTTCAGCAAGTTCCTACTGTAAGTCACCCACTGTTTGCAAGACTGCGGGCGAACGAGACAACGTATAGCAGTGAACAACGGCAGAAAAGGTTTCCATTACTTCCTAGGAAGAATATCTCTAAGGGCTATTACGCCTGCGTAAAGCAGGAACTGACGAAACTCCGATCCCTTCCATGTGTCCAAATCATCAAAAGACCTGACGCGCTGCGAAAATTGATACAGTAAGTGTGGATTCAGGGCTCTTAATGTATCATTTACTGTGCTTACTGCTGCCGTTGACATCCTGAAGGCCTTTTCCCGTGGACTTTTCAGCCACAAGTTCGGGAACCTCATGATGCCTAGGTATACTAGATGTAGGGGATCTAGAGTGAAGGAGCTAACCATTCCTACATTGCATGCCAGCAGTGGCGGCACGCTAATGCGATGACAGTCATCGGCAATGAATAAAAAAATACTCATCTGCCCTAGCACGCCGAGATGCGCTGTCATACACTACTTTGTCAACGTATTCGTCCCCCTGCATAGCATCTTTCGCAGCCATAACACGCAGTGACGTTTTTAATTTGCTTTATAAAGGCCCTGGCTGGGGCATCAGAAAATACAGCGCTCAATTTGAAGTGCAGTGTTCGGTCAATATCATCGACACGCAGACCCGACCTACCCAGATAACAACTCCCCGGTCAGCGGTTCGCAAAACGACTGCACATCCGAGGGCTTACCGAAGCCGCAACAAGTACCTACGACGAATATTTCATTAATAAATGATTCTTTTACTGAGCCTAAGATAGGCCAAAATTTACGCTTGCTTTTCTTATGTACAGGTAGCCCCTCAATAGCTAAATATGCAACTACCTCATCGCCTGTTATATGCATGGAAGAGACACGTAACTGGTCAGCTAACTGTTTTAGAAGTCCTAAATGGACGTACTCATCACTGCCCATTGCCGTCACCGTCGCCCCATTGCTTGGCCCACCCAGCAACGTTCGCGCGTCCGAGGTCAGATCTGGGGACAGCCTTCCCATAATTTTGAGAAGACTGGTCAGATGAACTAGCGGAATGTAAGAACGTACTGCCCATGGCTGCAGATCCTCCTCCATGGTGGTGCCTGACCCCTGAGAGGCCTCTAGATGATCGTCATTACACTGAATCCTTGTAGATTCACCTAGCCTACCGTATCATGCCATTTAAAGCAAACTGCCTTCTTCATCAGTGGAGAAAGTTTCCGTGTAGCTGGAGCGACTTTAGGATTAGATATCCCACGACGATGACGCTGAGTCGGGCGGATACATTTACCTCGTATTCTCTGTAATTGCCTGAAAATGTCCACGAAGAGCATGCTCGGCACGTCTATTGAGGCTTTTTTTCCATATTTTATTAAAAATTCCACGATATAATAATAAGACAGGGTTATGGAAAAGGTGAATCGGTGCAGCGTCAGTGGACGTTAGCGCAGTAACCGCCTGCGCGTAGCAGCGTGGGCGAACAGGAAATGGCATGACAGAGCGCTCGCGCGCAAGCAAGCGCGTCGTCCGATCGATTTGCCAATAATCGTGCGCCCAGTCATCTGCGCCATTAGCGACGCAAGGCCCAGGGCCCCGTGAACCAATAAATTTGCAGCAACGAGTGAATGACGAGATGTTAACTTAAAATCGGCATTAGGGATTGGGATATATCTGTCACAGACCATATGGGCTGAGGTCACCTTGCTCAAAAGCAGAAGCGGTCACGGCAGCGAACACACAACTGATCCGAAAGGTACGATTAGATGTGGGAAAATGGACTTAGAGACGTTCAGCCAGTGTGATCCAGACCTTGAACGTATGTTCAACATGGGGTAGGTTTTGATGCCTTTCGAGTGTTCATTTGCGTATTTTTGAGCTGTTGTTAGTGGCGCTGTGATGGATATGAAGGTGTCTGACAAGACCAATGCGAACTTTGGTCTCGCATTATCAGATGGACACACAGGATGGGCTAATCTCATCCATTGATTTTCAGTATCTAGTTTTCTCATTATAGACCTACCCTTTGACTTCCTCTATTACATCGTCTCCGGAGATTCCTGTATCACCCCTTCAATCAGTCCACCACTACTGCGCACCCTGGGCGAAGGGCACCAATACATTTTTTCAATTCCTGTACATCTGACTAAGTCTTCCGGGAAGTCTTTGTAACCTCGCTTTCTGTCCTCGTCGTTGGGTCTCTGTAACGACGTGGTTTCGGCAGACGCTCACCCGACGTCATTGCAGCGTTGCCGCACAACGGAGGCCGAATATGCTTTCAAATTATAAAGATGCTGGACATATCGGCTGATTCCAGGGCACGGGTGCCAGAGATGCGTTTCAGCTTGGTTTGATAGATTATCCAGACCTTCGTGCCGCAAAGGAGCCGTCAAGATGACACCTGTATATCTTCAGCTTCTTCTGGAAGAGTATGCCACAACAATTTCACACTAAGATGTGAGGTCTGCCGAAGGCTTGAACGAATTTAGATATCCAAGCAGTAATCGCATCTCAATTTTCGGAGCTTCTCGAGGGCTGGCTCACGATGTATAATAATTAGTTCTCAGTCGTAAGGCGACCGTAATTAGCGGCTTTCGATGGTTTTATGTATTTTTCTGTATGTGCCGGTTGACGCCTGCTGACATTTCCCGCGCAGTTGGTTAATTCAAAGTTGGAATTCCCGATGAGAATAAATGCAGACTTTGTTGCATGTTCGTTCGAGTTTGGGTCAAAGAAATCAGTTATACTATTTTTGGTGATCCGTGTGAAGACGTGCACTGAGCAAGTTGCAAATTTGTTTCTATTAGTTTGATATTTGATGCCAATTTTCCGGACTCTTCTCATTCTAGATATTTGTAACTTGCAGAGAATATGAGACTGCTGAGGGTTAGGGGCGAATTCACAACCCTGCCTCACCTCATTTTTTAACTGAAAAGGCTTCAGCGGTTGGTCCCTTGTCCGTGACGTGCCATTTTGCCGTCATGCAATTGCCTACGTTGTATCGGACCGAATCGCCGGCCACCAGAATTGTCTTCCCTTTTGGTCGGTTGGCCACATGCGTATCCAAAGGAGTCGTTATGCGACTGCCCACAAGGGCTGTACATTGAGTCCCAAGGCACAACGGGACGAGTATGTCCCGCAACCCGATCGGTAAACGTACCTCAGGCATAAAAGAGAATAAACATTCCGAACTGTCAGAATGCCCAACTTCAATCCGGACGCCTACAAAAGGGGATAGGTATTGTTTGTAGTGGGTGGGTCTCAATTGCGCGTTACGTCCAGCAGCTGCGGTCGCCTGTGTGACGACTTGAACCAGCGTTTCTAGGACGGTACTATCTTCCTTAGCGTATCCCCTAATATGACCACTTAGGCACCCCAAGCGAGCGTTGTATCCCAGTACGGCTTACGTCTATGTATGGTGAGAAAACGACTCGACCAGCCTGGACCACCTGTGGAATTGGGCATGCCTCTCCAACGGATTTTGGTAGTTGAGAGGAAATAGTTGATGTTGGAGGTGATTTGGTAGTAAAGACGATCTCTACCCGAATCGGTTTGTAGTAAGGAGAATTTGATACACATATTCCTAACTATTAACAGCTATTTATGACTCAGTGGAAAAACCCCGTTAAATGGGCTGGTTAGGGGACCAAAGGCAGTGGCAGGCCGCAAAATGGCTGATTTTTCCTTCCTGACCCAACCGGACTATACAGCGGGTGAGGCGGCATACTCTCCACTGCTACCTGGCCTAGCTTGCTGTTCGAAGCTGTTGCCAATGTGGGGCCACTTAACTGACCATAACTTCGGGAACCCACAGACGAGTCAGACTCCAAGGAACAGTGTGAACGGTGTCAGTCCAAAAAAGTGGCCCGAGGTATCGCATATACCTTAGGTTGAAAAGGTACTAAATGGACGAGTGTCGTTGGTTTATAGAGTAGGTTTACACATAGTAATTTGGAGGATGTGTAAAGCATTATCTAAATAAGGACGGCAAAATCATCCACGAGTGATTATCCGACGCTGCGATTTCGATACAACTGTCAGAATGGTTCTGAGGACAAAAGGAACTGATGGACGTTAACAAAAAGTGGAATTTTCACTAGCTTTATGAGCACCACTTCTGACGATGCTCCTATACATCGTCTATGACGACGCCAAAATCATGGGCCATCAGGGCACTGTTGGGGCCTGCCTTGCTGGAGTAGGTCCGTCAAGGCACCGAGGCAGTCTGTTGAACTGTAGTCGCTAGCCGTGCAAGTGGAGACAAAAATCATATTTAATTGCGTCCTCTGCGAGTTTATTCAGTGCTCATAATACAACAATTCCAGGGGCCAACTTATTTTTATTTCGAACATCCAAAGTCCGAAAAGCGTCTCCTTGCAAAAAATAAACAATCAACTGCTCAGCGAACAGTTTTCAGCAAACTTCTTGGACAGACCGAATATTTTGCCCATTACCTTTCTGTTTTCTTAGATGACGCGATAATTGTTCACCCAGCTTGCCTGCTGGTCACTCGTCACTGTTTCTGCAGCAATATCAGAAATCGGTATGAACGGTTACACTTATTGTTTATCTTTAATAAGATGACTGAAGACTTGTACAACCGCCTTTGTGTTGAATGCTAACCGGCGGTTGTTCGCAGTACTTTGTTTCAATTCTTAGCTGTTCTGCGTTAATCAACGTGTTTTTTCTCAAAATGCTGTAAAAGTCTGATCTAAGAGGACGTGTAATTAGGACTTGGGTGAAAAAAAGGCAAGCTAGCATGTTCATCCACGTGTTCTTTTTCCTGTAAGTAAATTCGCCATGCATAACTCATCTTGATGCCTCTTTGCTCTTAGTTTCGATTTATTGGCACTGTGCATGCAATACCGAAAGTTATGGATAATCGATTAAGGAATATAATATTCGGAAGTTTCAAAGCTTCTAATGCATTTTGACTCTGGCGCTCATGGATCCATTCGTGCAATCTGTTTTTCGACTGCAGTAAATATGTGACAAGTAAACCCTAAACTATTGTGTAAGAGTTAACGGAAGATCTTGGCTTCGTTGTCCAACTTGTCACCGTGTATACGGGTGCCATTTTCACCATCTTTATCTACTACCGGTCTGAAACTAGCTGCAGCTGTCCCAGTTATCCATTATCAAACCATCTATCTGCACCTGAATACCTCCCAAGGTGGTCTTCTTCCCCAGAAACGTCTTTCGTTATCTCATCTTGTATGTAAGAAACTACGTCAGTTTTTTTCTATCTAGCTTCATGAAGTCGTCAACATCCCCAGTTAGACCATTCCGGGTTTCTGCAGTGGCTCCGTCTACTACCGCAAACCATGGGTCAAATATCTTCGGATCATCAATACTCCGACCCTCAGTGCTGTCAGGCAAAGTAACCACTACAGTGGACAATTTTTCTTCCAAACCGCCGCCTCCTGTCTCTAAGGCACAGTCGCCACCTGCCACAAAGCCCAGTCTCCCCCCTCCGGTTTTTCCATCGACTGCTCCTCCCATCTCGGTTGCACCTTCCAACTCCGAGTATATTTTCGGGCAAAATATGCTTTCACGTGTGGTTAATGCTGCTCAGAGTTCATCCAGCTCATCCACTCTCTGGCAAACCGCTAGCTCAGCCTCAGAAACCCCCGCTGATAAGGAAACGGAGTCTCCAAATCCTCAAATACAGTCCTCTTCTGTGTTTACCGTTCTTGCCAAGGCCGTTGCTTCGAACAACTCGACCACTGCTGCAGCCATAGCCTCTAATCATCCCGTTGAATTGAAGGAATCAGCTAGTGAATTGGCACGCAAGCGCAACCTTGCTCAGATAAAGCTCATCGAAGCTCCCAGTATGACCGGTGAGGAGGGTGAACGCATTGTCCTTCAGCTCTCCTGCAGTGCCTACGTCTTTAATACCGAATCCCGGCAGTGGACGAGTCTGGGCCAGAGCTACCTCCATCTTAATGATGAACTTTCTGATGACCGAAAGTCTGTCACCAGCTCCCGGTTTATCCTGCGTCTACAGTCGACACGTCGTGTCCTTGTTAACACTCGAATATGGCCTGAAATGCCACTATCCACAGCCGAAGCAAAGGGGGTCCGACTGGGTGCCTTGGACGTCGATGGGACATCTATACGCACTTACCTGCTGCGCTTCCCGGCTGCTCAGAATGCCTCCAGGTTGTACGAGGCTCTGCTTTCACGCAAGCAGGAAAGTGCTTCCACTCAAATAAAACGACAGCGTCTCTCGGGGGACCCTGGTGACGCTCCCCCGCACTTGCCCTCTTCAACAGCTCCCACCACTGCCACGACCAAACTTGCTGGCGAGGTTGCTATTACCGTTGGTGCGCAACGCAATGAAACTATTCCCACCCGTTCCCAGTCTCCCAACCCCGATCCCAAGACTGTTCAGGCGTCCCCCGGCAAGTCGCTCATCAACGGGACGCCATCTGCCGGTAGTAGTATCCCGGTATTAAACCTGAAATGTTTGGCCCTCGTTTGTGACGACCCTGGGAGCTCGACCGTTTCCGCCTGTGTGAGCATCACAGACTACGCCAACGGTAATCAGTCGGTGTTTGAAATCAGACCCTCCACTGACTCTGCTGACACATCTGCCGCCTCATTGCTCACGGTGACTGTTGGTTTTCGCCTGGCATTCTGCTTCTCTGACGAGCGCAGTTTGCGTCTTTTTGTCACTGCACCGACAACAACCGCATCAGATCTATCCGCAGCTGCCGGTAATGCGGAGGGCCCGCTGGAGCAGTCATCATTGCCTCGTGTAAACTCATTCGTTGTTCGGCTGGATACACGACAAGAGGCGGAGCGTTTGTTTCGCTGTCTGTTGCTCCGCATCAATCGTCTCTTCATGGAAAACCAATCAGCGCTGCCATCTGCAATCACCAGTGCAAATTCTTCCAATGTAGTCCGTGAATCCATGACAGGTGTGTCGCGTCATTTTACCAATAGCAATACTTTCATCTTTCCGTCAACTGTTTTTGGGTTGATTGTAAGACGCCCGAGACGAGTTCAGTATGCGGAACCTCATTCAGAAGGCACTAAAGCCGTCGGTGAATCCCCGCACTGATAATCCACCTGAATGGGACATAGTTTCCGGTCTTGGCAACAGTATTTGGAGTTCCGAAACAAACAGGTTGGCGCGCCTGCAAGTGACAATACATTGGTTGGATTGAAGTGGCGCTACGTTTTTTGATACTAACTCTTTCAAGAACTGATTTGACCGGCCGACCTGTGTATAACACACCAGGACGGTTCGGTTAACGCGCATTATAGACCGTCCAAAATCGGGGAAATATTAATAGGGTTAGCCGTCTCCCCAGTCTCACATTAACTTTGAGTGGAGGCTCCAGGCCTTAAGGTGGTGACTGCGAGTGAAACTGCGTTTGATGTTTCGCTGTGTTTGCTCTATCATCTGACCGCTTACTGTCCACAACTCTTTTCTTGCCTTTCAGATTCGAGTGCTTGTCAGGATGAGAACTGCAATTCAGTGTCCTTGGGCTAATTTTTCTCCCGAACTCCGCCACTCATCGTCGCAAAATGCCTCAGTTATCAAAACCGGATTAGTCAAAACTGTACACGCCCTGCCTTGACCATCCGTTTTCGGGGCGTGCAGCACGTGAAGACTTGTACCCTTCTCTCTAGTTGCTCCCTTGTCACCTTTTACAGGACTGGACACCTTTAAAGCTCCTGTTTGTGAATCAAAGCCTGAGACCTGTGCCAGCTATCGCAAACCACTGAAATCTGAGAGTTTTGGCTCTTTTTATTCTTGGGGCGGCCTTTGGAGTTTTTAAGGGAACACTGTGCCTGCGTAGTTTAGGTTAGGAGCCCCCTTACCATGCCGGACTCGATGACGACAACCTGACAATTTCATTTAACTGGCAGTTGCCCAAACGCTGGAACACACGCAGTCCAGGTCACGTGCTGGACATTGGTGTTCTGACCAAACATTTGCACCACGAACCACCCTTAGACTTTGCAGTGGCTACCAGCAACCGAGAGTTCCCTGTTTTGTTTCAATTCAGTCAGTCCGGTGTCCCTGTGGCCTTAATCAAGTCGAACCGCCGCTCCACCACTCTACGCTCCCGAAAGTGCGAGACTGGAAGCGGTTTTCGGCCACTTTACACGTCCTTTTTGGCTTCGGCATTGACGACATCTTCAGTGGAGGCCTACGTGGTTTGAACCTGCAAAATTAGTGGCAGAACGCCGTCTGACCGATCTCAGCCATTCTGATGGTATTACAAGGCTTTCACCGGGCCATGTTGACCTCGAAATGTAACTTTACGCGTGGATGAGTCTGCAAACTTTGGTCTGCCTGTAAATACAGCGAGGGCCAGCTTTATTGAGCTGAATGACAGACGAAGAGGCTTAGTGGCTGTCATCTTAAGTTGAGTGGACGGCTTCTGATGCCTATAAAAGAGTAATATCTCTCGGAACGTTTTCACAGTCGGTACTCATGATATCGGGACGTCGTGGGTAGGAACCCAAACTGAGGCTATACGATTATGCGGATATCATACCGAGCCTGAAAAGGTCTGTTCCAAAGGATTTACTGCACGTTTGCGCATTAATTTCCTCGGAAATTAAACGAGGCAAACATAGTGACCCCGAACTTCTGCACAGACTGAATTTGCAGTTTCGGAGGTTGTAGAACGAAGGATATATGCTGCAAGACTGACCTTTCGCCCCTGACGCTCATCTCCTTAGAGAGAGAGAGAGAGAGAGGAATTCGGTTTATTTTTAAATCATAAATTCAAAATTTCCAGCAAAAATTGGATCCATGCACTATGGGCAGTAACTAAGTTGATAGATTATTCCAGAGTCAAAAAGTTTAACACAATAGGAACGATTGTTATGGGGACAGTTCAAGTCTAAGCCTCTGTATTTCTGTTTCTTCACGCGTAAAATAGCGCGCCAATACAGAAGCTCGAAAAGCCGGTGTGCGACAGGACATTAGTCGGAAGCCGCGGCGCGCCGGACGGTAATACTTCGCAGAAATAAGACGTGAATGCAAGTGATGGGCAACGCCATCTATAATCTGGCCAGCAAATTTCTTGACCATACTGAAATATCGTTACAGGATAATATAGACTAAAAACGATAAGAGACACCTGCGGCAGAAGAGAGCATTCGGAGGACTCGTGTTAAAATTAAAAGATCCTTTCTGAGCAAAGCAGGGAAAATGACAGGAGAGCAGTATAGGATAAGAGAAAGAATGCAGGCATCGATGAATCACCAGACGAATGCAATAAAGAAGTTTACGAACTTTACTAAATACGGACTCAGTATGGAGGGGAAATGAAAAATTTGAGGATTAAGTAGTGCCAAGATACCTGAAAGAGGATACCTCGTTAGGAGAGATGTCAGAGGATTCAGGACTAGGAGAGGGCCGCAGTCGGAAAATATACTGAACTGGTTTTTGGTTGTTCATTTAGGAGACCATTTTCCTCTGACCTTACTAGGACATGGTTAAGGTCACCATTTAGAGGCTGGAGTTATGTCTGATTTTTGAGAGGGTTTCTAACAACCACATCATCAGCAAATTTAACCAAAAGACAGTCGTTAGGGGATCTTAGATCATCGGTGTGGAGGGAGAAAAGGTGGGGGGATAGAACGGAACCTTGAAGAACTCCGCAGTCATTGGGAGAGACCATAGATTTCCGCTTGCCAGATTGGGCAAATTCAGTGCGGGAAGTAAAATAATCGCTAAGCCAAGAGACGACCCAGCCTGGAGAGCCGCACGCAGATGTTTTGGCGGGGAGGAGACGGCGCGAGACGGTATTGAAGGCGGGGGAGTAGTCGAGAAAAGCGCATGCGTACTCGCGGCAACCCTTGTCCAGTTATTTTAGAGCAGAGTGGACCACAAGAGCAACAGCATCTAAAGTACTGCGTTTGGCTTTGTATGAAAATTGTAAACGGTCGGAAAACCTAGAAGAAAAAGGCTTTATAATATTTAGGGCGACTCTTTCAGCAAGCTTTAGTAGTGCGGAAGAGCAGGAAATAGGACGAAAAGCTTTAGGACCAAAATTAGCGGGTTTACAGGGATGGGAGTGATTCTCACTGTACGCCAGGCGTTGAGAATCTTGGACTCCATGAAAGACACTTTAATAAGGTGCGTTAAAATAGGGACTATCTGGGAACAACAAGATTTAAAAAGAAAAGGCGAGACAGCATCCGGTCCAGCAGCTGTTGATCCACGGAAATTTTTAAGGTGTTTCTCTATTGTTGCCACAGACACCGGTTGGAAGGCACATGGTGATAGAGGAATGTCATCTGAAGGAAGATGCGAGTCATTGTGACTAAAGACAAAATTTTCATTTAAGGAGTAAATCAGCATCCACATGTACCAGTGTGTTACGATGGCCAGTGAGAAGTTTAAGATTCTTCCAAATTTCAGCAGAGGAAGGAGGAAAAGGGGGAGGAATAAGAGGTAAAAAGCTGACTAACAAACAGGTTATTTAGCCTGTCAATCTCTGTTTTTATTAAGACGGTAAAATCCTTAAGGCTGTCACGTAAGCCTAGCTTGTAAAGAAGTTCTTTTTTCGTCTAAAGAATTTCAGATAGAGAAAGAAATTCTGGCCGGTCGTACCATTACAGTATCAAGAGGACAGCAAATATCAAAAATTTCATTCGAAAACGCCATTAGGTTGGAAGAACAGGATCACGAGCAACTTGTATGTTGGTGTGCAACAGTGAGACTTTTGTCCTAACTTTACCTTCCTCTTCTGTTTGGCGCTCACGTAGATGTGTCGATCGTTAAACCCGGCAGTGATCATAGACGGGGACATAAAGCTGAAAGGCTGAAAGACGGTACATCCCAATGCCCACACTCTTTGTCTACAGGCGAAAGGCAAATCATCGGGTTTGTGAAAATTCCCACGCAACCCGACCCCCTCCCCCTCCCGCGTTCTTCCTAACCTTCTGAATGCATACTCGGAGCGTGAGTTCCTTTCGGAAACACAAGGCAGCCTACAAAAGCACTGCGAAACCACGCACATGTTCCTCGCGGCCAGCCAAGTGCGAAAAACATCCTGAGCTGTGAACTAGACTCTGCACCAACTTTGTAGATCGAACAGAGGCCTCTATTGTGTTAAACCATGGTGGTAACCTGGAAAAGTACGATTAAAATTCGGATGTCTGAAAAGACTCCTGCAGATGGTTAGACAACTGCAAGACGATACTGCAGCGCTTGTTATTGTCCGAGGTCATACTAGATTCTAAGATGGAATTGTAAATCAGGCGAAAATAATGACAACAGCGAGCACCAGGGATCGACATTCAAACGAACAACGACGGAAAAGAAGGCGAGGCTTCCGAAATGCAATTATTGTCCTCTCACAAATTCAAATAAACCGCGGTCTTCCTCCGACTCGCTCAAAGCTTCCGGTTCGTCCATGTTGGTTCCGGTCAGGCCGGCCAGAGCATTCGCTGACTTTCTCCCTGCAAACAAAGAAAGGAACGATGTACAAGGATTAGGAAAAGTCTTGTTGCGTTACAAAACCATTGAGCGTGTCACAGGCAAGTAGCTAGTCTTGGAAGCTCTCGCGGGGGCAAATGGCATAAAACAGGTCGGCTCACTTACTCCAACTCTCATTAGTTCATGTCCTCCGCCCTTCAGCTACAGGCGGTCTGAATTCGAAATCAGATGTCAAACAGATGGGAAGCTGTCTAAAATCAAACCTACATATGTGAAAATTCGACCATTCCGAGCAAGGACGTCGACCGTGTACCACTGGTTTAAGTTCTTGAAGAGAGAATGAGGCTAACACGAAGGAATAAAAGAGCAGATTTCAGTGCCTGTTAGTCGTGGACGACGGAGCGCTGAGTAGCACGACTGAATCGGGCGTGTAGCAGAGTATGGAAGTCTTTGGCCCCGGTTGCTCAACCTTTGAATGGCTTTTTTGCACGGAAGAGACAGTGATCATGTGCTAGTCGGCGACAACCGATGGCTGTAAGAAACCCATAGCAATTGTTGACAGAATTCACCTCTGAGTTTTGAACAATTCCGCGCACCTGGGAGCCACTTTCTCATCCACCATCAAAACTGACGAACGAATTTTGCCCTGCCGGGTCATTGACAGGCTGCAACACTCAGCATCCAATTGCCGTGATACCCTTCTCAACACGAAACATGAGGATATACAGGGCTGTGGTCTTCAGTACGCCACTCCAGTGCTCGGACACATGGGCTGTGTATTAATCTCGGACAAGAAAAGCGGGCCACTTTCGACGAAGCTGTCTCTATATGTTGCTAAAGCTTATAAGGTGGAAAATGATGCCTGTCACTCGAGTCCTGGAGGGAGGAGGCGCACTCACCATCTGCGGCATGCTGAGGCAAGCTCGTCCGCAATGAGGTGGCCACGCCCGCCCAGGCGGCTATTCTACGGCGATTCCTTTCCGGACGCTGGCAGGCGATATGGACAGGAAATGGCGATAGAACACACCAAAACCTCCTCAAGCACCAGAAAATCAAAAAGGCCGTCTTGAAAGGCGCCTTATAAAGGATCGGCAATATTAACTTGTTCCTGTGACAACCAAAATGGGGACCATCAAGGTCAACCAAATAGGAAGTCCCAAAGGAATCGCTAAGTATGCAAGACGACAACACCACAAAGCAATGCCGCCAGTTCAGAGCACCAACCTTTTGGTTGTGTATGGTATGTACAGTTATGAAATCTTCATGAGAATATTTTGAAGTTACTAAATGGCTGGGATTTAGGCTGCACGGGATCATTGCTGATGTGGACTTAATGGCACTCTCGCGCATGTGAGCTATGAGCCGCCCTCAGAGACGACTGGTGGATACAGCAGCGACCGGTCCGTGTTTGGTACCCGTAGATGAGGTGTTTACTTTTGTCAACCACCGCACTCGATCCCACCCCCGACACTGTCTTGCCATTGGGGCGAGATAGACAAATGGGGAGAGTGTGCGATGGATGCTGCGCAGGTCTGCCCATCATAAACCAGTTCATGTGCGAGTCATCTTCCTGGGTCCACTCCGTCAAGCACACGATGGACCTCGCCGTTCGCGACGGTCGAACTGTCGAATGAAGTCTGGTTTGTATTGAATCAGGTATCAGCGCGTGTAAACGGTGTCTTTCGCACCACTTTACCAACCGAGCCCACCCCATCACCAGGTGGCGGAGCTTAGATTTGCCACTGGTTTGAGTTCTTGAGGTGATTGTGAGGCCGAATCGCGGTGGGTTCGACGCTACTTACTCG
Organism: Spirometra erinaceieuropaei; assembly: GCA_902702965.1. Lineage (NCBI taxonomy): Eukaryota > Metazoa > Platyhelminthes > Cestoda > Diphyllobothriidea > Diphyllobothriidae > Spirometra > Spirometra erinaceieuropaei. Next base: position 878,661 of record CACRXP010000103.1, on the reverse strand, counting down.
CTATAAGTAGCCGAATCGATTGAAACTAACAAGTTAGGCTAACAGCCGTGAATCGTTAAGTTGCGACCAGTGGGTCAGTATTGGCCTTCTGCCACTACCTTCCAATTCTTTAGATGACGTAAAATAACTAGGAATGCTCTACCCATTTCCCGACGGAGTAGAGTCGGGAGCTTTATCGAAACCGAAAAACCACTTTCATGGAATTTTATTGAAAAAAAATAGAAGATATTTGCAGCAGAAAGCATCCCCAACACTGGTTTTTGGAAATCATACTCAACAAAACAATTCTTCCAACTCCTCAAGACTGATCACACCGTTGTGATCTGTATCGATCTTCTTGAAGAACTCCCGCAGTTTGGGTTCACAAATGTCTTCACCTGCCTCCCGTTTGATGGATGCCAAAAATTCTTCGAAGCTTATCGATCCAGAGTTGTCCGTATCCATCGCTTTGAAGGCTCTTAATGCAGCTTCCTTGCCGACGGGTCTGCTGAAAACCATCAAAGTTAAATAAATTCGATCAGCAACACTGGTCCTGGCAGACGTTATCCGAGCAGGCCTTTCAACAAAATCTCTATCAATGTAGGCGACTCGCCTTCGACAATTCAATGCTCAGCAAATAGGATTCGATTGGAACAAAGGTTAGGTCGGTTTTTGATCGTCAGTTCTCCGCTACTTGAACCTAGGGCAAGATGTGTTTGTGTGGCCCCACCTGACGGACACAATATTGTTGGATTAGGATTTAGAGCTGCGGTTAAGGATTAAGGTTAAAGGGCTAGGGTTAAGGTTGGGGCTAGGGTTAGGGAGACATATGAGTGATTCCGTTTAACTGGAAAATATATAATAGGTGGTTTCGAAGCCCTAGGTACAAGTGCAACTCCAGGCGGGGTTCAGCATTATTCGGGGATTAAAAAAAATTCTTAAAACTGAGAGATACCCTTTCTTCACGTATGAAACTTGAAGAGGGCGTGATTAGCTACTAACCGAATACAAGAGAAGACATTTTGTATTCTTCCTGCGAAAAATGCTTAAATTCATAAGGGCATCGAAAATCAGCGGTAAAATTCATACTACTTAAGCAGTCACTTTTAAAAGATATGGTTTTGCATGCGGTCGAGTAGAAGCTCATTCAAAATAGACATCTTGGCATGACTGAAATATCGTGGGTGGAATACGCTTGATATCCAATATTACTATCCCAATACACTTTCCAGAATTCCGATTAACGTTTAGTGAAATTGGCTCCGTCCTGCCTGATGCCTTGTTCATCGATGCCGGTTTTTGGGAAGCCATGCACTCAGGTGTGAATGAACGCGACGTTTCACCTCCTGGCAGATGCCTGTCAGTCTTCCGACATGTTGAATAGGAAAATAATTTTCACTACTACCCAACTGTTAGCACTTTCAGAGGGATGTAAAACAACTCTGTTTTGCGACTAGTCTTTTAACACTTTCCCCCCGCCATGCCATGCACTCAAAAACCCTTCTATTTACAACTTCGGTATCTTAGTTAAAATAACCTCCCCTGTCAACGTTGAAGAAATCTCAGGCTAGTTCAGCTTTCGGTCGGAAATTCGCATGAGGGATAATTACCGTGTATGGCGGACAGACGAAGGTCGTTGCACCCGGCAGGCTGGCAAATCCTGCACTAGAAAAGTACCAAGGGCTGTAAGACTAATCTGCGGAGGTACCTGCTAAGAGTTCGAAGGCTTCCATCGAGCGAAGGTAATAAGTAAAATAAGTTTCTTACATGTATTCATTACATTTGCCTATCTAGGTACGGCTTCCCTCTCTACACGTCGGTGTAGTTACACAAATAAATCAGCCAACCAACAAAAAATAATGTTTAAGCTATAAACAGTGGGTTTGGGACAAGCATATCCGCTAGTTTAACAAGTAAAACACAAAGAAATTAGTCATCACTAAACTCATGGCCCTCAGAGGCCGAGAACTTACCTCATTTCTCAGGGGTTTTGAGTCGTTTAACTAAAAAAACATGCGATTTAGTCAGGTGTCCCATGTGAATGGCTTAAAAGGTAAATGAATAAGCATGAAGTTACACGA
>CACRXP010000103.1:821783-847324 GCA_902702965.1 Spirometra erinaceieuropaei | reverse complement strand
TCAAAACCAGTGCATGGACATAATTGTAGTGCAAAGGGGGCGCACAGTGTCTCTTAGGTCGTCGTAATCGGTGCGATAAGCGTCGGTGGGTGTTCTGGGAGGACTGGCTGATGTGGGCGCTCGTCGGGTTGTGCAACAGCATGACGCTTTTTCCGTATAGGGAGTGTCGTGCTCTGATAATGCTGGGCCTTCTGAATCCAAGTCAATGCCCTGATGGGGCTTGCCTTTGGAAGGCGGTGGCTGTTGAATAGTGGAACACGAGACACCAATGCGGTAACACTCTTTGATTCTGTCAGCGTAGATAGCTGGTTTCTCTAAAGGTGTATTTGAGTCCAACATAGCCAAAACCTGTTGCATAGGCACCGGTAACTTTTCTAACTAAATCTCGCGAAAAATGGCGTCGTCCATGTGCCTACCAGCGAGAAGTGAGCGCATGTGACGCATGAGTTGGGAAGGTGTCTGATCACCTAGCTTTACTTGCGTGAAAAGTTCCCGCAGCATAAGGTTGGCCGATTTAGCTACCCGTTGGATTACCGCTTCCTTCAGTAGCGTATACGGTTTGCCGGCTGGAATGGGGTCAAGGAGGTCTTCGACGGTGACAGCTACATCAAATGGGAGGGACTGCAAAACTTACGAATAGCGGGTACGTTCGCTAGTAATGCGGCTTGTCACAAAAAGAGCCTCGATCTGCCTGAACCAAACGCGAGGATTGCTCGGAGTAAACGGTGGCAGTTTAAAAGAAAGGGTGTTAATGTCGAGTGAGTCTTTTGGGAGTCGTCACTGGCCATGGTAAATAAAAAAAGGTTCGAAATGCAGGAAAAAGCGGGGTCACCAATTTTGTAGTGGAAACGCGGACTTCAAAACTACAAACAGTAATATATGCAGCAAAAACTGACTCTAAATGGGGGAATTGTGTTTACCAACAAAAAGAAAGAGTGTACAGATTCGAAAAATCAGAAAAGGAATGTTCCACACTCACGCGAAGTAGAATCCTCTCAAGTAGCGAGATAGTATTCCGATGAGGAACCGGTTGAATAGAGGCAGTCGGTTCGGCGATGATATGGTGAAGTAGGCTTGTGAGGAGGGAGTCTCCGTCAGATCATACAAATTGCTAAGAATGTTGAGAGGTTACAAGCGAAGGCCAAGCAATAACGACGTCAAGCATTCTCGAAACCAGAACACAAAAGTCACGCTTTTTCACAAGTCTTAACCATGTGTGCGTATTATTGTGAATTTAAACAATAGTACAGAAATGATGAGGTGCACAAGAAAGTTTAGGGTGAAAAATCGAAAATGTGAATTAACCTACATAATCTACCCTACCTCCCACTTCCTCATGTCCTTACTAAACTCTCTGGTGCATAATTGTTACTTCCAAAGTAAGCATATTTTAATAGAATTTTATCAAATTAATCCGAAATTCGTTAATTCTTGCGCAGTCCTTTGCACTCCGATGGAACTGTTTCGTGCAGTTTATGCACACGGTTCCTACTCACCCGCTCACTGGTTGGGCCCCATGCTTGGTCTAGCGCCTAAGTGATCTCTTGCTGTCGGGCCGATGGGGGTTAGTCTGGATTGCGTTTTGTTAAATTGTGATTGTTTTCAGACAAAACAGCACTTCGTTCTGTTTGAAAATGTCTCTGGGTACAGCCTATTTCTAGTCAAAGAGTTCGATGAAATAGTGCGTCAGTTTTCGGCGCATCCGAACGCTTTCCTGAAGCCTACTGCATTCGTTCCTTTCGGATCGGTTGTGGAAGCTCTCGAAAATGTGCAATGTATCAACGAGGGTCGCGTATCACAACTCCTTCGACACTTTTTGCGTCAGAATTTGCCTATTAAGGACGCTGTCCTTGGAGTCGCAGACGAACGACTTGGCAGCTCCATAATGTGAGTCAAGGTTCGTTTAGCATATCGTTAGTTGTTAGGCAAGTTTTTATTCTCTGCCTCTTCTTACCCAGCAAATACTTACCACAAGAGTATATTCTGCCTTGTCATATACAACGGAGTCCCACGCCCCCTTTCTCCGACAGTAAGAAGCTAGTTGCACGTCGCGATACGCATACCGCCTCGATATGGACCTTTGCCACGCTGCGATAGTACCGAGTGCATTAGTAGTATTACTTCTTGTAGTACTTTAAGTGTTGTTATTGCACTTACGGCGGCTGTACTCCTGTAGACCATTGCACGCAGTCGAGTTGCTGACTACCGGATTTCGTCATCCGTCGTCCAAGAGTCCGCACGAATGACGAAATCCGGCAGTCAGTAACTTGACTGCGTTCGACGAGCGTGGAAGCCGATAATTTTGACTGGCACACGAGCGCATAGCAACTGCATACTTCAACACCTGGCCAGTCTATTTCGGCGCTGCGAAAGAGAGTACTGTCTAGATGGGTGGTGTCCACGACTTGCAGTTGCCGTTGATGTAAGGTTCATTGTAGCCAGCGTTGGGTGATGGCTGGGGCAAATCACCGTTTTCTTCGTGTTGACAATCAGGTCGAAAATGTCGCAGTCTGCGATGAAGAAGTCCATGCTCCTTTCCTTGTTCCCTTCTGTGGTTGAGTTTAGAGCGCAGTCGTCGACAAAGAGAAGTTCATGGACGGTAGTTATGGATGCACGTGACTGGAAGTACACCCGCCGATTATTAAGGAGATAGTCGTCCGTCCTGTAGGCGACGCGGGTCCCGGGATGTTCGTCACGGTAGGCGTTCATTAGTGTAGTAGAGAACATGACAATGAAGGGGTAGGCGGAAGGACGCAGCGCAGCTTCACTGCGTTGGTCACTGCGAATGCCTCTGAGACAGCTCCATTGTCCGTAACGCGCGCCATCATGCCATCGTAGAGCCGACGTACCATCTGAGTGAGTCGTTCGGAACAGCCAGATTTCTGCAAGACTTTCCGTGGCTCATTCACGATTAACCGTGGCGAAAGCCTTCATCAGTTCCACGAAGGTAGAGTAGACATAGGTCCGCATATTCTTGGACTTCTCCTGTAGCTAGCGGCCAACGAAGATCATGTCGGTGGTGCCGCGATGATGCCGGGGGCCTCGCTGGCTTTCTGGTAGGAGCTCCTGTTCCAGCTGGCTGTTGGGGCGATTGAGGAGAACGCGAGCGAATATTTTTGCCGGCGATGTTAAACAACAAGATTCCTCTGTGGCTGTCGCAGAGTTGACGTTTCCTTTTCCGCATGTAAAGATGGAGGATTGTGGCGTCCTTGAAATCATGGGGGACTTGTCCATGACGCCACATCTCCCGGAAGAGCTTTGGGGATTATTGCGTTTCGAGTTGGTTATAAGCAAATCTTCACCGAACTGGCTGGATGTTAAATAGCCCCTGTAATGTGTCAAAGCGCCCACCGTCTGGCCTGCATTTAGCTTAAAACCAGTGTCAACAACCTTCGGTGTAACTAAAGCATGTTATGTATAGGACACAATTTAGCCAGAGTAAGTAATAACGGGTATTTTTTACGACGCACATGTACATTTGGCTCCGAAGTTTGGCGCAGTCGTTATCACTGCTGTTATGCTTGTTCACCAGCTTCCTCTTTATCCGTTTTGGCACAGCCAGCGGGGTCCATTTACTGCTTAACCCAGGGTCGGAAACTGCGACTGAGTACCTAATCTATGGGCGAATTACCGCATTAATTGCATGACGGGGAGACTGGGACTTAGTATTATTACTAACTAAGGTTTTACACTAACTCAAATAAACGGTATGCATTTGCTTTCCATATCTTTGTGACTGTCTAATGCAGTTCGTCTGCTGGATGAGGCTAGCCACGCGTCTAACCATGTCTTGTCAGACTGCAAACATAATATTTTTGGATATGTGTGTTACTTGATCCAGCTGATTCGACTATTTAACAGTTGTCAAACTGTTTACCAAACACGCGTACATGGACGTGCATATTGCCTTCATCCTGTCTGTTCGCATTTATCATGTTAAAGTCGTAATGTCATGTGTATTCCTACCGCGTATAACTCAGTTATGGTATTAGCAGCACAAAACTGTTTGGGTTTGCGTTTCGCATTTCCTGCTCTCCTTCGTCAGGTAAACGTTTCTAGCAGACATTACCACAAAATTGCCCACGTTTTGAAACCCACCTTATCCACTGTACCTGGGGGGTTTGGTGCCAGCGGGCCGGTAAGCCTCCAGTGCATCATTGTCAGTCGCCTGTCGTTCGGGTAGTCCTGAGTACCCCTATGGAAGTTCAGTACCATCTGGTGAGGTGAAAAATCTTCGAAGACGCGAATGCATGGTTAGTCAGTGGGGAAAATTATCTGCTCTTCATCTCCACAATTGCGCAAAACAGAAACGTTGCTAGTTTCTCCTACGCCCGCTAGTTTTTCTGGCAATCCTGTCATTTTCTCAGGTTTATGCAGGTTTTTGTCCGCAGTGCCGCAAATAAAAAAATGAAACAAGAGCGGAGGTGAAACCTACTTAATGGCAGCCCTCCTGACATGTCCAGTCGATTTTAGGGTCTGACACCAAGGTTCCTTCGAACGTCGAAGGGTTTTGGGTGTTTTCTCGTCAGTAGTGTCGACCCGTAAAGCATCATTGACTAGCAAATCGACATCTGTGTGGGTTGCGAAGAAGAGACATGACAACTGGGACAACTTTATTCCCCCTACTTCCCGTACCCACACTCGAATTCATCATCATCATCAGTGACAAAATCAGAAAAGGGTTGCCCTTACGATCGGCGATTTCATCGGACGTTAACGTGTCGATGTGGTTAACAGAGTCAACCCAGACTAAACGTTGTCCGCTTTGCACTGGAATTCTTTAGATCAAGTGATGCGCCTAGGCATAATGCCGCGGAGTACTTCGAATGCTGTTCATTTTGAACCGATCGCCCTGTGCCTTTTGCTTGATTTTTAGTCGGCCGTGGATATTTCGTCGATTTGTACAACTCGAAAGGCCCGAGTCTTCAGTTACTAATTTAACCTTGCATTGTGAGGCAGAGTGGTCTTTTATTGACAGGGCTGGTCGAGGTCAGTATGTGCTATATACAATTCTTCTCGAGTTTATTCCATTATTCAACGACAGCAGGTAAAGTTGCAAAGCTTCTTCTTAACTTCTTCCTCGGCTATTGTCAGGGTCAGTTTTCGCTCACGGAACCGAAGTCACTCGCAGTAGAAGAAGTATGCGGTACCTTTACCGTTTTATCAGCCTTCTGCCCTGTCTGTATCTCAAAAGTACACTTGATGGGACCAACTGTTCTGGCGCAAAAGATAGCAAATGACATTGACGATCCCTCGCACCCTAATGCAAACTCAACTTCCTGGGGTTGCATGGAGGACTTCTGACGGCTTAGCACCAACCCAGCGACTTCCCCTATTTTCCTCTAGCCTTGTCTTCATTACAGTTATCCCAATACCTTGGCCAATTATTGACGTCAAGCTCTTAGTGAAAACCTCGTACAGTACTTTGATTTTCACATCGGACCGTTTGTTGGACGTCTTTTGGGCTACTGGCATTGGACCAAGTCGCTGGTTCGTTTCCCAGGGGATTTTTTATAATCCTTCAGCCTCTGTTGTAATTTCCCATCATCTCGGCACTAATTTTCTCCACCAAGCCTGTTTTTCGACATTTGTGGGTCTTTTGTGCAAGCATTCTTTATTTATCCCCAACAACACTGTTGTACTTTCTGGCCAGTTCAAATTAGCCCTTCAGAACGCATTTCGCTTGTGTAGTTTCTTATAATTTTATGGACTTTACGCCTAACGACTTATTCGTCCTCCTCCTCTCCTCCTCCCCAAGTGCCCTAGACATGGGTTTTGAATGCATCTGGGATGCGGCTGTGAGGGAGATTATCCGAATTATTCGCGCCAATTCCTCCCGCCTTCTGCGCTCCCTGCTCGTGCAGCCTGGTACCGTCAGTCAGAACAAGGCCGCGGCCGCCCGCACCACCGTCCAAGAAATCGCTCCGGGCAAACAGGCGGAACACAGGGCACGGCTGATTGTTGCGCTCTCACGTGCTCGCCTCCAACTTGATCTGCTCCAGCACCTTGCGGACACCGGCGTGGTCCGTTCTCTCAGTCTCCTTGATAGCATGGACAACAGCCTCGGCAGTTCAGTAAAACGTCTGAAGGCTGCTTACGCTCTCCACTTTCCTGAGCTTTGTCGAGATCAGGAGACACGCGCACTCGACGACTTTGCTTTTATCTCTATAATAGCCAACTTCCCGAACCGGGACGGTCTGCTAAGGTCTAGAAATGACACTTCTGGTTCTATTGAAAAACTCTCCGAGTGGACCGGTAATCGAAAATTAGCTGAAAACATTCTTGCCTGTGCGAGCACGTCGACGGGTCAGGACCTTGCCGAGGAAGACTTCACCACTCTTCAGACCTACGCCCACTTTTTACTGAAGCTTCTTCAGGTAACTTTATTATACGTGCTAGTTGAGTCTACTAACAGTGTCGCCAATGGTATCCGGTCTTTAAATGGTTAGTCTACCTCGTCCTGGAAAGCACAAAACTTTTGCGCAGGCAAATAGTTGCGAACGACCGCAATGAAAATTGTCAAGGTCCTTCAAGCGGTTTTTCGGGGTGAGAGAATACGTGTTTGTAACTGCCGGCGGAAGTTTTTTTGGAAAAACTGTCTCGCATGTGGTACTGCTAAAACGTGTGCACTCGCACGTTTTGTCTTTACGGCCTGCCGTCTAAGCATTTTTCCGTACTCCTCACAATGGAAATCTGGTAGATGTTTATTTTAAGACCTCAGTCGCCTGCATAGGCACGCCAACGCCTCGAGCAATCGACATTCTTCCTAGAGTTTTTATGCGTAATACCAACAAGAACCACCCTACTCTAAGCAACTCTGCAAAGAATCGTGTTTTTATGATGGTCATACTGCCCTGGCCGCAGTCCGTAACCAGCCCACTTCCATTCTTCCTGATGCTCACATCAGTTGTCCCGCGAATCTGAGCTGGGCGTTAGCGTCACAGCCCCGTAAGCCGTTTGGTCAAAATAGTTGAGAGTAGTTGACGTAACTCTTCAGTGTCGCTATGAAGAATGGTTTTATTTTGGAACAAGGAGCAGCCATGTCGCTGCATGCGTAGACTAGAATTTAATTCCAGGCCAACCAATGCCATCGATCAGCTTTTTTCATTTTGATTTGGTCTCACATTTCTGCATCACAGTGGATGCGGACGGAGAGGATGGGGTCGATACTGTGCAAGTTTTCCACACTGTTATCTCACCCACTCGCAGATCACAGCTGCTACCCTGGGGAAGCGATAGTCGTCATGTTCCATTATCTCGCTTGTTACCTGTTTCGGAGTTGTGGACGAGACACGAACAAAATGTTATTGTCTAATGGGCTTCTGGAAGGCAGCTGTTTAATCTTTTGCCAGAAAACTAAATCCGGTAGAGGGACACTCATCAAAAGGATTGCGTAACGTGCTCGCCTCGTTGTGCCTTGGAGGATCAATCTAAAACCCTCCCAGGCAGTCGCATAGCGACTAGTAATATTCAGATAACGTGGTATTAACAAAGACAAGTGTGACCGAGATGGCCATCTCTGGCTTATTAGCCGTTGTCAGCCAGCCACACCCAACCTCAGGTTTTGGGGGCACGTAGGGTTCGAACCCGAGTTCTTTGGTCATTGACTGTTGAGTAGTCCAACTCTATCGCCGAGTCGGGGGGGGGGGGCATGTTGTCTTGTCGGTCTTTGCCGGGAATGTTAACTATAGTAGAGGGCACTCACCGACTAGGCTACGGGACATGCTCGTCCCTCGTCTTTGTCTGGACCACTCTATCTGCGCATACTACTAGTCGCCTTGCGACTGCCTGCAAAAGCTCTAGATTGTGTCCCGACAGTTCGGTCGTCGATTTCGACGATATCGATCGTGTGCTGTACAGCATGGTAGGCGTAGCACTGCCCTCTCCCACCTGGACCCGGTGTCATGAAAAAATTAAGGCCACAAGCGGGATCAAGCGCGCAGCTGACTGGCCAGTCGTGAGCCCACGCCTAGGCGTGCCACCACACCGCCGGTCCGCAGACAGTGGACAGGAATTTCACGCCAGAAAAAAACGGAGGCTGCTCGGATCTCCTCCCTCTGGGAATGCCATAAAGTAGGCAGCCATTCCAACCTGACTCTTCGTTCTGAGAGGAGGACTGAGTTATCCCGTCAGGTTGTAGCTTTCCAAGCCATGGCTTTTAGCACACCGTGGTAAATTCAAACGCATCAGATTATTTAAAATGAGGACTATGCGCCAAGCGAGTCGACCTTTCTCTCCTCCCCCCACACACCAATCCACTGTCTAAACCGGTCGACAGAGCCAGAGAATTCGTCTGCGCTTGTCACTTACACGACCTGGCCCCACATACACAACACACCAGGATTTCACACAAAGAAGGTGGGCATCTCAGATCTCACATATGTGAGAGTGCCGTGGAGACCACGTTAAGGAGCCGTTTCAGTCTGACTCCTAATCTGCTAGTCGGCCACTCCACGCAAACGCACACTTGACTGACCGCGAGTTCCGAGTTGAATCGCCAGTTAGCAGCCTTCCAAGCCACAACTTTTAGCGCACCGGGGTGTATTCGGGCGTGTCCGCATTTTTATAGTGAGGGATATGCGCAGAGAGTCGACCTTGCTTTCTTTCTCTCTCTCGCTCTCGCTCTCCCCCACTCCCCGCACCCATGCACCAGTCAGTTGTCCAAGCCGTCAACCAACTGATGCTGAGATTGGTAGAGGTGGCTAATAGAGCTACGGACGATCTGTCTGCGCGTACCACACACACGACCTGCCCCCCGCACAGCTTGCCAGAATTTCACGCAAAGGGGGTAGACTGCTCGGATCACACACACAACTACACAGAGAGACCGAAGAAAATCCACTTACTTGAGAGTTGTCCAGTTCGTGCCTGCCGTGTGTGTCGGGAGCGTTCTTGTCCGTGCATGCGTTGATGGGGAATTGTGTGGTCGTGTGGTTAACCTTAGGTTTTTACGGAGGCACATGGGGCCTAGTATGCCCATTCGATGGCTGGATGTACGAGGGCAATGCGGACAGCTAAGGCGATGACTACGGGTGTATGTTGGTGCGCCAGGCACGCATTCACCAGTCTGTACGACGGATTCGCAAGTAACCGACCAGGCCTCTGCGCGCTGTGAAGGTAAGGCCACAACGAAGACAGGTTAGGATAGATTCCACATTGCCGGTTGTGGGGACGGTGGTGGCGAGTGTAGTGGTTATTGGGGTGTCGAGTGTTCTGGCCGGTGGTGGGGGTTGGAGACGTAGTTGTCGTCGCGGAGGTTGTGGCAGGCATGACAGGGTTAGTTGAGGTCGGCGACGTCGACTGAGGGGTCGTGGAATCAGAAGTGTGATCACCGGTGGCGATGGCGGTGGTAGTCGTCGTGGGGATTGGTAAAGGGGTGACGAAGAGGGGGGGTCGCAGAGGTGAGTGAAGTAGTCGGGTTGTTAGTGCATAGTGTCCGGTGATGTCCGACGGGACCTATACGCGCGCGGAAATTTCATTGACAACGTGGACATGTTGGATGGTTTGAGGTTGTAGGTCGGAGGCGCCTGAGACTTGAGAGCCGCTCTTTTAACTTTGATAGCAGCTATCCAATTGGCTTTTTAGGTCGGTAATCTAGTCCGCACTGCTCTTCTCCAGGCCGGTCAATCTGATTTAGTTCCTTCCGGGTCTCCGGATTGATTTTCAGTTGTTTGATAAAGGTTTTCAAGGTGTCCTTGTAGTGTCGTTTTTGTCCGCCGTGTCGGCGATCACCCGTAGTGACATCGCCGTTGAAATGTCGCTTGGGTAGGCGATTGTCGTCCATCCTCACATGGAGTCGCTTCATTGCAGTTGTAGTTACCTCGACATGGCATGGATGCTGAGGATTCCGGCCCGCTCCGAGACTTCCGTGCCGAGAATTCTGTCTTGCCACCTCAGCATTAGTATTCACCGAATATATCTGGGGTCGAAGTAATAGAGGTTTCGCGCTTGTCGTTTTGTAGACTGTTCAGATCTCTTCTCCATACAGCCGAAGGCCTGGCTGGCTGTGGAGATCCGTTATGCCTTTTCGTCGTCGGTTTTGATGTCCCGTGAGTGTACCCTTATGGGCGAAATTGTCCATGGTTTGAGTTGGGTGCCGTTGACCGGGATCCGAGGGGTGAAGGCTGGTGCACGACCACCGTTTTGCCCGTGTCAATGGCCAGCCCGAAGTTGGCACAGCCGTCCTCTGTTCTATATCCGGATTTGTCGCGATGTTGAGCCCACAGTCGTCCGCAAAGGCCAGGTCGTGGACAGACCTAAATGCGTTCCTGCTATTCGATGCTCAGACCAGGCCAGACAACAGGCTTTTCTCATCGGCCCTATTTTTCCGCCTTCAAACACTGCCTCGCGTGTACATCTACTTGGCCAAGGCGGAATTGAGTCCACTAACCCAAATTATCATGATGAGTCACACCAAAATTATATTTGAGACCGATCATTGGGACGAAACTGTTTTCTACTAGGATATCAGAAACGGATTTTAATCGCAGTTCGTTAGGTTCTGTTAAGGAGAACCCCAAGAACAAGAGTTTGACAAATGTGAATGTTTTCTATGAGAATCAGTGGATAAGAGTCTTCAAGGAAGAATATCATGAGTAGTATTGCCAACGGAGTCAAGTAAGCCTGGAATGGCCACTTTTGACCTACTGGCTGCCGTCATGTAACCATACCTCCGGATTATTAATTTGCCGTTAACCTGTGCCACCACCTGCAAGAGTTCTAGGCCGAAGATCAGAGTCAGAATGGAAAGACTACATTTGGTCATGCAATCAGTCCGGGTTAATAAGCGCCACTCCAGCACGCCTCTGAGTTCTCACGGCTTTACATCCTGTCCCCTAATTCCCAGAAGTTTTAAGGAATTACTGAATAAGCAATAGTAGCCTCCTTAAGTGAATAACCTTTTACTGGTTTGCTAGCCAACGCATTCAAGCCCGTTATAGTAGTATAGTATAGTACATGAATAAATAATTTTTATTAAAGACCTATCGGGCCCCATTAAAGCCTTCATTAATCCTTTTGTCTTCTCCAGTCTCGGAATAAATGTTGCGAGATGCTTGAACGACGTGTCCGTAGTCTACTGCCGAATCTGACTGCTCTCATGGATAGAGTCTTACCTACCAGCCAGTCGTCAGTGGGCTTGGAACATGTTCGTCGCGTTGGTGATAGCGTTTCATCAGTTTTTGTTGTGGCTCGTCTGCTGTCCCACGCTGTCACCCTGGATCGACTCGCTAGAATGTCAGCCTCGAGGGTGAATTCACTGGGTGCCTCAAAGTCACTTTTCAGGTAACCTTTTCTTGTTTGTGTGTTTTCCCACAGACGCCCAACTTTCTTTAACGTTAAAATAATTCGACCGTCTTTAAATATGAACCGAGCCTCTCCACTGCGGTTGGAGAAAAGAAAGCGAAATTCCGAAACATTGTTTGACCTCAACTCTTAACTACCTGTCGGTTTCGTCTAACCTGTCGAATGTTATCTGACATGTGCTCAGTACTAACGAAGAATCAGAGGTCATAACGACCCGTATTCCCACTCGCTTCCTTTTCTCCAAAATAGAAAGCTGTGTAGTTCATCGAATCAGGATTTGTCATCACGCTCAAATTGACCGGCGGTTGTTCATGAGCATGGAAAGGTATTTTTTGTTTAATGTCTTCTCTATTTTCCCTGTTTCTACTCCTGCTTGTTGCCTCAAGTTTCCAGCTAGACAGACAGATTGGTAGACTCCACTCTTCTGGAAATAGTGATGTGTCGTAAGAATGCCAACGAACTTGGCTTATGTGCCCACACTGGAAAAGTAGATCAGAGTGGTAAAGGTCCAGGACTGGAGTTGTGGTAGACGGAAAAGCGTATAAGGAGTTGATGTCACCAACACATGCGTACATGGCTTTCGAAATTGTCCGCTTCCGAGTTGCGGACGATGCGGCCTAAGCAAGCTCACGGTGTTTGTTAATTTGGTGTGATTTTCTGTATATTGAAGTCACATAGCATGTGAGATTGTAGGATTGTCGTCAGTGGCGTTTGGATTTGTCCGAGAGTAAATGTCAGTTGCGTTACGGTGGACATGGGGGTGTTCAGTCCGAGCTGTGCAGGCTTGCAACCTGCGTTCACGGTATCGGCTGGTGGTAAGGTGTTGGTAGATGCCAACAGAGATCCCCCAACGTAATGTTTACATTCTTTCTGTTTTTGCGGTGGATGCCAGATGTCCATCCAAGTCACTGTGGGTCCTGAAAGTGTGTTGACAGCAAAAACATAAAGGACCATGTCGTCCTGCATGCACGTGTGGTCGCCTGACCTGCCCATAATTCCGATCCCATTCCTCTTAAACTATCGCTGGTAAGTTGGTGATGTGTATCACAAACTCGGTATTCCTTTATTATTATTATTACTGTTAGTAAGTAGTGGTTATATTGTCCTATTACTAACCTCATTATTTTGCGATGCGTAGGTTGACATCTGTTTCGTCCTTGCTATTGGGTAGGAAATCATTACTATCGGTGTTATTTGCCTTTTGAATACAACTGGCTGATGACGGTTAATAAGTCATAAAAACCCATTCCAGTTTTTCTTGTCATTGTCGGTACTCCGTTCGGGTTACATTCTCCTTGTTTCGGGAGTAGGTGTTTCCATGTTCAAAACGTTTATGGCGCACACAGGTTCAGATCTGCTCGAATGAACATGCGCGAAGTAGGTGTCCCGGAAGTGTAAAAACCTAAGTCGGTACTTGTACTTGGCACGGCTGCGGTCATGCCTGATCTATCCGGCTTCGATGATATCCCGAACTGTACCTCTGTACGCGTGACGACCCGGGGCAGCAGATCTGGACAGTTTAATCGATTCTCCTCGCCAACGACGGAAACCGAATACCGAAGATCCAAGAGCTCCCGTTATCTCTTGACGAACTGTGTCAAGCTGAATTTTGACTTGATCCCCTCTTCTACGCCTTCAGTGGGCTATCGGTGCCGGATCGTGGGCATTAACACTGAGCTCCTGAGATGGACGACCAATAACATACCCAAACCACCTTAGTCGTCCTTCTTGGATAGCCTGAGATATCCTTGCGATGTTGTTGCAGCGCGTGCAAATCGTATCAGTTGAGACGAGGCCGGTGTACTTCACTCGAAGGATCATCCTCAAGTAGTGGTGGTCAAATGCCTCCAGTTTTCGCGCATCCTCAGCGCGCACAGCCCAGCATTCACAACCGTAAAGACAGACGGGACAGATGCACGATACACGCGAATCTTAGTGGCGATGGAGATGTCGCGTTGTATCCATAGGCATTTTCCAAGGCTTGAGATGGTCCGGCGGACAGCATCAATTCGGGGGACAATGTCGTCCTTACTCTGCCCATTCGGCGATAGCCTCCCCCGAGGTATTTAAAGCTGTCTACTTCTTCAAGTTGACAACCATCAATCCAGAGAGGTGTCTTCTTCTGATCAGGGATGCAACTTGAAAACACACCAGTCTTCCCAGCGTTTATGGGTAAACCGGCCGATTTAATGACCTCGTTAACCCGTGATAACATAGACTGCAGATTATCAAAACTTGGGGCAAGTAAGGCGGTATCATCGGCGTAATCGAGATCAGTCAGTGGGTTTCCGGGTGCAAACTCAACACCGTCAACTTCGTGTAAGGCCATCCCTGGAATCCAGTCAGCAGCGTAGTTGAACAGAATGGGCGACAGGATATAACCCTGTCGAACGCCAGACCGAATGCCAAACGGTCGGGAAAGATTGCTGCGAACCAGAACTCTCGCAGTGCTGGAGCGGTAATAGGCCTTGATCATGGCGATGTTTTTTGGCGATACGCCATCTAGTGCCATTAGCCGCCACAGGGGCTCATTATGGACAGAATCGAACGCGGCGGCAAAGTCAACAAAGCGGACGGCCGTTGGTTGCTGGTAGCTATGGCGGAATTCGAGAATGCGCATCAGTGTGAAGTCCTGATCCGCACATCAACGTCCAGCACGAAATCCGGGTTGGCTAAGCCTCGTCCTAGAGTCGCGCACAGCCTGGAATCATCTGAAAAAGTCTATATCGAAGATCTCCACAGCAACGTCGATGAGGCTTATGCCGCTGTAGTTCTCGCATCTTGTCTTATCCCCCTTCTTGAGGATAGGTACAAGGATACTTGAACCCCAGTCATCAGGAGCAACCTTGTTTCTCCACGCTTCTTCGACTACCTCATGGAGCCAGGACGCCAGAGTGTCGACACAAGACTTGTAGATTTCAGAGGGTAGACCGTCATCTCCGGGTGTCTTGTTGTTGCGTAGCCTCTGTATGTCAACAGCGATTTCTCCCTCAGAAGGGGGGTCGCATGACACTGCATTGATTGGAAAGAGAAGAAATTCCGCTGCAGAGAAGAGCAAGGGCGCGGTGGGTTGGGCATCATAGTTGGGGTGATGCTCGAAGTGCCCACGTCAGTGCTTGACTTTGGCCGAGCTGTCAGCAATAAGGCCGCCATTCACTTGGCGAATCACTGTGCATAGGACTTACTACTAACTTGGAGGCTAAGTTGCTAGAGTTTTCGGGTGTCATTATCGTTCGAGGCCAGTTCCATGGAGGTCTCTATTTCAGCCCAATATTGTTTTCGGTCATCCCTGGCCGATTTTGCTGTCACCTTTCGAAGTCTTCCGAAGGAATCATCATTACGGGACCCGGCCCGAACAGTCTGTGCAGACAATTTCATGGTTCTTCCGCTGACCCAGTCACTTTGGCGGCACTGTGTGAATCCAAGAATTATCTCAACTACCCCATAGACTGATGCTTTCAATAATGACCATTGACTACTGCCTTCTCCGTCTGCTCAGGTCGTAAAACGGGACCGGATTTCTGTATTCAGGACCTCGACAGTGCTGTGTTGTTGAAGTTTTGCAACATCATTGCGTCTCGCACGTGACATTTAGCTGCAGATGAAAGGTGAATTTTCGGGAGTGTGCGATCGAGAACGTGGTCAGATCCACGGTCGTTACCAGTTTCGGCATCGATCTGCTATGACGGACCCAGCTGCAGAACCTCGAGCCAACTAGAGCGTAGTCAATCTGACTGACCGTATGGTCGTCGTCTGAATACCAGGTTATCGGATATTTTTTGCAATGCTGGAAATACGTGTTGGTGACAAACAATCGGTCCTCATTAGCAACGCTCAACATTCTCTCGTTACTGTAGCATCGAGAGTCAAGCAGAAAACGGCCACTAAGGTGACTGTGGGCAATGTCGCTGGATCCAGTCCAGCTATTGCAGACCCCGGCAACAATCAGCTGATAACGCGAAGGGAGTCTTTCAACTACGGACACCCTAGACTTTTTTTTACCTGAATAGCACATATAATGCTCGAGGGATGAGAGTCATCAACAAGGCAAGAGACACGAATGACTAACTCTAGTACGAGACATGCAAAGTACGTTGCTCTGTTTTTAGGATGTATTCGGTCTTCGTTCTCTCAGTGCAGGGCAGTTCAAATACCAAAGCAGGTAGGCATAGTTGGAACACGATGTAAGTTCTCGGCCGTATTTTGTAGGTGGTGCGCAGCCGACGTGTATAAGCATGATGAAACTGAAATTTTTTATGCTGTCCTTGGTGGAAGGCTCCCAACTGATGGAATGACTTGACGCCCCTCCAGACTTGTGGCTTTTGTGGCATCTCTTACCTACATGAGGTCCTATGCTACCTTTTGTGCAGGTCAGGCTCATGTGTGTTTGTGTGTGCGGAGACCAGCACACGCGCCCGTGGTGCCCAAACTAAGTTTCAGTGCCACCAACCACTGTGCCCCATCACACCATCTTTGTCTTGTCGCTCTCACATGGTAGATTTGGGAAAAGGAAGTGAGGTGGATGCTGCACACTGCACCCTCAAGACAGCGGTGAACGTTATCTACCACAATGAACAAACTAACGTTCATGGCTTTGCTGTCACCGGTTGAGATGATACAAATCGAGGCTGGTGAGAGTAATGTGGGCTGTCTGCGCAAGCCTGGATTCTGATTCGTTTGTCATAAGAGACTATTTATAATCACCGTCGTTTACACCTGTAGCTTTCGTGCCTATCTCGTAAGTGACAGCGACCAAAGGTTAGCTAGTGTTTTCACCTAATTGTTGATATTCCCGCCTACGTAGACGGAGTGGAGTCGTTACTGCCACAAACTCGGGCCTCCTGGGTACCGTCGCCGCGGCCGAGAGTCTCGCGGTCGCACCGGATGGAGGCGTAGGCGTTTCTAGCAGGAGCATAACGGAAATGAGTGGTGGCCGTCTTCGACCAATCGTCGTTCGTCGTCGCATCACCCGTATTCTTGCCGCAAAGTCGGCCCTGGCCTCGAGAGCTGACTGTTTCCAGCGCATGAATCCGTTCCAAGCGGGTGCAGACGCTGTCTGCGCCGTCCCGCAGCACCTCGAAACGGGCGAGTACGGATCTAGTCTGGGCGACGAAGCCAAACGACAACTGCGCGTCTGGGCCGAGGCCAACGGAGTCCAGTTTGGACGCACAGATGCAGACTTCCAGGTTAGCTGACTTTCACTTCTTGATGACCGATTTTTTTCTCCGAGGTACTTTTATCTGTATCATACGCTGACTGCGGGCACCTGGGGCCTGGCGCCCCGGGAAGAATGCCTCTGGTGTGCGCGTGGTGAGGTCGATCCTCATCGTCGGGTCGTGTTAGACCCATTCATCCCACTCTGACTGGTCAGGTCTTTTCCATGTCGTGGTTTGTTGGGCAGAGTCTACTATCTTGACTAAATACTTTAAATTATCCGATTTTTAGACTACCTGTCAAAGTTGCGGTCTCCGATATGCCGTTACTCACTTTTTTGCAAAATAGCCTCTGCCGTCTCGCCAAGTGTTCTGGAACCTGTTTTTACTTATATTTGACTTCAACCACCAGTCTCGTATTGTCACTTATGGCCAGGATCTGCGTTCTTGTCAGGGATGGGGTCTTTCAAGCTTGTGACCTCTTATCATTCCATTTGCAGACAGTGGAGTCGATTGTGTTCCGTGTTTCGTATTATACTGCGTCTGAGGGCATGTACCCCATTTCACAGTGGTGGCGCATGCTCCGCCCAAATGTGCCGTGCAGTCAATTATACACATTCCAAGTAGGCCGGCGCTCGAACGCGAGGGCCGAAAAGTGTCGAATTACAGCGACTTTTGACTGAAGGAGGCTGTTACCGTCGCACTGAGCCGCGTCCTGTCGGTTGCGGTCGGGTTTATGCAACAGTATGAGGGCGCTCACCGATCCTGCTACGGAACTCACTCGCCCCGTTGTGCCTTTAGGCTCTCTCTCGAACCCCGCCGGCAGTCGCGCAGCGGCGCATGATATGGAATTGTATACTAAACTGCGTCCCAGAATCCACTTGCAAGTTATTGCTTCGCAATCATAAAGACATGGCCGGATCCATATCGGCTAATAAGAACGATAGCATTTGCCCTGCCTTATACCTTGTCCGTTGTCGTCGTAAATGTCTAGGAACGATAGGCAACCATGGCCCTAGTGTCGAAAGTGGCATGGAATCAGCAGTGGTCAGCATCGCGTTGACTTGAAGGTATCAGCTTCAGACGGCGGCTACTACGGTGTTTGGGTAGACAATCGTGCAACCCGAGTGCGTAGGATGTCATCTTCGCGTACGCTTGCTCAACTGTGAATTGTGTAGCTGCGATTTGGACGGTTGCGGTGGTTCAGGAGTTACTATAGGAACAGATCACGGCTGGCGGCTCTAGAGCTCCATTAGCTGATCCGCAATTTCCTGGTGCTATTTAGCCAATAGATACAGTATGTGACCTATCTCGTGAGAGATGTCGTAATTTACGAAAGATTACTACTCACTCGCAAACCGACACACGGGCGGACCAAAATTTCACAATAACAATAGTAATAGTAATGAAAGCAAAAGAATATTTGGATACAGTACCGTGTTGTTTAGAAAAAAATTTCCCTAGAAAACCGAAAAATTCCAAAAATCTCACAATGGTTTTAACTGAGTAAACCTGAGTTTTCAATGTCCAGAAAACCTGTGCATGCGGAAAGCCGAATAAATATAACACAACGGGTAGAATGAAATAGTACGAGTATAGTAGCGTTTGAAAATAGTCCTTTATTGAAATTTTCACTTAGATATCCTTCACGAACAAGTGTAATATCAAGTATGGCGGCTAGTCAGTAACCTATAGTTTGAGTATAGATTCCAACACGATTTCACGAGGATGAACTATATTTTTCCCCGTCTTACATTGTTTGCGACGCGGTTGACCTAGGCAAGCAGGATTTCGCCGACAGTGACGTCAGAAATAAAATGTTTCATAGGGTCGCATGTTGACAAGCCGCTCAGTTACTTATAGATTTCAATAGAATTGTTCGGCGCATTCGTAAATTTACAATCTTGTGTATATTAAGAGAACTTCCATCAAATGTCTTTATAGTTATTTCTGGTGCTGGGACATGGTGAGTTCCAGATGTTCCTTGAAATAGCGCTGAACGCTTCTCGATTTTCAGTGTTTCCAGTTGATTTCCCGCAGATGTAAATTCTGTTCAGTGTTTATCCTAACCTTCAAAATAACGTGCTTCCCTGAAGCGTATACTACAATAGCGAGTTATTGAGCATTCTAACGCAGATAGCCGTCCGGGTCATATTTGTATACTCACACAAGCATGAGATCTCACCACCGAGAAACCTGAAAGTCCACAACGAATTTTGGCTAAGAATCTGCTTTAAATTTAAAAACTTTCTCCCGTAAGTCGCCTCTCCAAAAACGCATTAGTAAGGTACTTAGCTGACGGGATGCTTGTGTACTTTGCTTTTTCCCAAGATTAAGACAAGGCAAAAGTTGGAATGCCTCTGCTTCCCTGGAAATTGGTGGTAATTTTTCTATTAAGAATGAAGGAACTCCCCTTTTCTTTCGTATTATAGTCATTTTCGCTCTATTTACTTTTGGGCTTCGTTTTGAGATTGTAAATGCACCACAGAGCAGCATTACAAATGTTAAAACTCGATTTTCTGTCCATCCCGTGTCTAAATTACTCATTAGCGGAGACTAGACCATACGAAAAGCACTATACCGTATGCTTTTTGCTGTATTCGCAAAAGGCAGGAAAATGTCGGAACGTCTAAACAAAGGAATGTCTGTAGGTGTTAGTACTGCGTTCTGGGACATGGGGCCGCAGAGATTTGCAAATCCGGCTTTTTGAAATCGATAAAGCGTTTGGTTTTCGCAAACTAATCCGTTTGCTCGCGCTTTGCTCTATCTGATTTAGGTGATTTAAAAAAATCATTTTTCATGCGAGACAAGTCTCTTGTGGTTTGAGTTTAGATTACCATCTTATAAAAAAACGCGCGGACGCCGAAAACTACTGTAAGATAGCCATTCGAATAGGAAACCACCAAAATACAAGGCAACTCCAGTTTAAGATCTGATCGATAAACTCTTTGGCTGATAAAATTATTTATAAACATATTGTGCGTGTAAAAAGGATATTTTCCGGAGTAGGCTAGGCGAATAAGTAAAACATGCAGCATTTTATTTGCCCACGATCGATCGTCTCAATCTTCATCATCACGTCTCATGCTGTAGACTAAAGCAGATGCGTCGCAGTTGTGATGGAAAGTTTTTCCGTCCTAATCATCTAACTGTTCATTAATTAGGAGTTAGGATAGTTGGAGTTTATAGGGGGTCACGCATTTGTAAATAATAACGCCGATCTTCCTCTACCAAAGTATTAAATTTCCAACTTGGAAGTTAGAGGGCGTAGGCTTTTGGAATAGTCTATTGTAGACAGAGGACACAACCGTTAACTTAATAAAGTTTGGTCGGATGACCGGTTTTACTCAATTGCACACTCTTCAAGGTCACCCTAGGCCGTCATCAAGGAAAGCTGGCCTACGTGGCACGCGTGGACGGACGAACAAAGCAAGGCATGATTTTCAGGAGTGTGTACCTTGTCAAGGGAACTGGTTATCAGTAGGTGTGCTTCTACTGCATTAGGTAGGTCAGCCGTTTCCGTTAGACTGTTAGGTTTAGTGAGGGTTAGGGTTCGACGTAGGTTAGGTTTTAAGATTAGGATTTGCGTTTTAAGGTCCGGTTTCAGTGCTTGGGTTACGGTTTGGCTTTAGGATTAGGGTTCGGCTTTAGCGTTAGAGTTATGGTTTTGTGGGTTAAGGCTAGACCATTAATTGACGGTTTCCGATTTTGGGGTTAGGGTAAGGACTTCAGGTTTCGGTTTCCGGGTTACAGTTAGGGTTTGAGTTAACGATTCGGTGTCAGTATTACGGTTAGGTTTTAGAGTTGGCGTTATGTCTAAGGACTACGGCAAGGTTTAAGATTTCGGTTTGGGTTAGGGTTATGGTAGCGGTTAGGGTTAACGCTTAAGGTTGGGTTTAGAGCTAAGGCTAGGACTAACGGTCAATGTCAGGGTTAGGGTTAAGGCTAGGGTTAGGGCTAAGGCTATGGCGAGGGTCAAGGTTTGGGTTAGGGTTAGGGTTAATGTTAGGTTTAGGGATTGGGCTAGGGTTTGGGTTAAGGCTAGGTTTAGCGTTAACGTTAGGGTTGGGGTTCAGCTTAGGGTTTCGGCTTAGGTGAGGGTTAGGGTTAAGGTTGGGTTCAGGGTTAAGGCTAAGTCTTGGGATAAGGTTAGGGTAAGGATTAACTTTAGGGTTAGGGTTAAGACTAGGGTTTGCGTTAAGCTTAGAGTTAAGGCCAGGTTTAGGGTTAAGGCTAGGGTTTGGGTTAAGGTTAGAGTTAATGCTGATAGCTAGGGTTAGCGATAACGCTAGGGTTAGGGTTAAGGCTTGGCTTAAGATTAAGTTTAGAGTTTGGTTTAGGGGTTGGGTTAAGGCTAGTGCTCGGGTTAACGTTAGGGTTAGGTTATGGTTTAGGATTTGGGTTAACGTCAGGCTTAGTGTTACGGTTAGGGTGAAGGTCAGGGTTAAGGCTAGGATTCGGTCGATGTGTAGGATAAGGGTTTAGGCTGGGGTTAGGGTTAATGTTTGAGTCATGGTTAAGGTTCGGCTTTGGGTTAAGGCCTGCGTTAGGGTAAGGGGTTAGGGTTAGAGATAGTGTTTCCCGGATAAGTCCTAGAGCCTCAGAGTTAGGTTTTGGGTATGAGGTTTCGTTGGATTTCAGCCTTGCGGCTCAAGTGCTACCGTTCAGCCTTACAGTGAAATTTCCGGGTTTTGTTTTTAGATTAAGAATTAAAGTTTATGAGTTAGGTCTGACAATTAGTGCTTTCCTCACGCTTGCCCCTATGGTTATTTTCGGTGGAGCATTCGGTTTTCGGTTTCAGTTTACCGTTATCCATTCCTGTGGGTTTCTCAATTCGGCTTCTCCTTCGGCAACGCCCTCCGTTTCAGCTCTACGGGATCTGCATCCCTACCACCACATCCTGCACTCGCTCTACTCAATGTCGAGTGGTTAACATCTTTGCCTTCGCGGTTAGCGTCCGTTTTATTTGTGTTTTCTGCATGGCGGTCATAGCTATCGCGTGCAGTTTCCACTGCCTACGACGAGATTACCATCTACCTTTCCGGTGTACTTACATAGGCGGGGCAATTCGCTACCATTTAATTGCCATAACGTTGGATTACGCAGTTCTTACATCCAAGGGCTACCTTCCGAGTTATAAGAGGTATCCGTAACGGACGTTTTGTTCTAGATTAGCTCGCCGGTTCTAACCTTCCACGTTTCCCCATTAGTGTTCGTCCTACAGCACTTTGGACAGCAGCCACGTTCAGTCACGGTTATTTTCGTCATTGCGTCTGCATTCAGTTGTCGTGCGCATTTGCCCTCCTTCAAGCTAGTTTACCTTGGCTTCCACTACCTGCAGATGCCAGTCAACCGACGCAGTTTCCACTCGACATTGTCGTCTCGGTTTTCCCTAATACCCCCGCCCCGCCTTCCCAGCCCGCACTTACGCGCTTACAGTGCATTTTCGCTTTGCTTTTAACCTTACGTTGCTCGATCAACGCGTAAGTATGCTCACCGGTGCACTTTCGCATCCGCCGTACTTGGGTTCGATGACGTCTTTCAGTAGTTCGCGGGCCCCCCAGACATTCAGCCCTACCGGTGGTCCCCTTCCACATCCGCCATTCGCCTCGCACAGTCTCCCTCCACTATTGCACCACGCGATTTAGGACGGTGTTCCCTTCATTCCCGAGGTTTCTGCACCTTGCACTTTTTCTCAATTTTGGCGTTCGACCCAACGCCCGTCCTCTTCGTGTGCTGTCCACCGTATTTACTTTCACGTTTGATGTAGTGCCGGCATTTTTGCTTGACAATCTCCTTCCTCCGGCGTTTGTCCAACTATTGGCACGCAGGAAATAGTAAGACTACTGCGAGCCGCACAATCCAGACTATCACCTCAAGTGACCAAATTGAACGCGAGGTTGGCAAAATGTGTCATTCCTTTCGTCTTCAGACTGGCCGTCTAGTTGGCCTTCGACTCGCGCAGATGTTCCCTCCGTGTGGTATAAACGACCACAGACAAAACAAAGGCAATGTACTTCAGTCGAACAGATTTCGCCATGGCTGTTAATAGTTCACATAAACATCTGCTTTGTTCGTCTGCACTGGCCTGCACATCTAACTGCCGCTGTTCCTTCCAGAAAAACGAGGGCCGTCTTCATTGCCTTTGGTAATGTTAGGTGGCTTCGTTCAAACTCTGAGGCCGTTCTCAGTGCCTCTTCGTTCCGCATTTACTACATCTGCAGAGTACATGCTGCTACATGTTAACCTTACCTGTAGGCAAGATCGTCCGTGTGTTGCCGCAGCACCCGCAGCCGCATTGGCAAGCGACGTCAGCAGTCCCTTCGCTTGCAACTACTGCACAAGCTTCGGTGACTGAATCATATCCTGCATTTCGCCAAATTTCGTTGGTTGAGTGACTTGCGGAGCTGCCTTCCTCGGTTTCCTTACAGTCCGCGGTCTAAAAGAGGACAAAATATACGGTGATAACTTGGTAAACCATGCCGGTTGCCCTGTTTCACTCTTTTTTCGACTCCGCCACGGTTACCAGCTACGTCGTCTTCTGTTTAATGCGCCAAATCGTAAGCCACCTGCCGCCGCGTCTCCCTGGCCGCCTATTTTTGCTTACTTCTTAACCATCCGCGTTGTCACTTACGGCAATTTGGCTTAGTTGTCGTTAATTCTACTTCCGCTCGCCACTTCACCGACATTCATGATATTGCCTGCGCTTTTCGGGTACGCTGTGCGGAATGACCTTGCCATCCGCCGCCTACATCTCATTAGTTCCCAGGGTGCTATTATGCGCTTATCCTATCGTTATTAACCTCTGTCATTTTCCGCAGGTTGTACCGTTTACAGTGGGATTTTTTAAATTTCTATCATTATTCCACCTACTTAAAACTCCCACACACTTTCGCCAGTAGCTTTATTTTTCCCTGAAAACTCCAGCATTCTTCTTCCAGCCCACTCGTAAAACCCCCTTTCCCACCATTCCCCTAAGACAGGGGCCTCGCTGTCCACTTCCTCATTCCTGGCTACCTACTGCGATCTACCTCGAAAATCGATTAAAAATTAGTTCTACTTAAGTAGTCATTTTTACTGAGTGTTGTTTTTGCAGGCAGCCAGATAGAAGCGTATTCAAAAGCCGACATATTTAGCTGGCTGAAATGTCTTAGGGTTATTATTCAAGCAATTCAATATTACAATCCCGCTCAAGTAGTCCGTCCTAATCGAAAACACAGCCGCGAGTTTTCGGTTAACATGCCATGGGATAGATCAAGTACTGTACTTCAGTTTAGCGGTGTTACATTTCGTGGGCTCAGCACACCCCCTCCCCCTCATCTCGATCGTCGCATCTCAAAGACTGACAGGGCCTCGATATCACTACCTTATCTTTTGATTTTTCCGACCTCAGTAGCTAACCTGCATTTCATTCTTTGCAGCGCCAACGCGAGAATCGGAAAAAGTATCGCAAACAGAAGCGGAAGGCCTGGCTCCGTCGGAAGCTAAAGGGCGCTAAAGGTGGCTGCGTCCCTCTGCCGTTGACGCCCGCGCATGCAGCCATCGTCTCTGAAGTAGAGGAGACGTCGACACCCAAAGGCAAACCGCCTGCAGGGGATGTTCCTCGTCTGGAGAGCTCTGACGATGAAGGGGATGAAAGCCAATTCTATGTGACTGGCAGGTCCAAGGAGCTGGACAGTCGATTGACAACACCATCCACAGGAAGAAAGAGACCGGCTGAGACTTCACCGGACCTCTCTTTGTCATTGTCGTCGTCATCTGACGAGAAAGAGGAGGAGGAGGCCCCTGAGGAACTCCAAAAGCGGACAAAGAGGAGACGCACCAGGGGCAATAAGACGACCCCTAAAGCAAAAAAATCCACCCCACTTACTGCGAAAAAATCAGCAACGAAAAGGAATACCAAGGCTTCTATCTTGGCAAGCGAAAGAAAACCGGTCCGGTCGTCGCCTCGGCTACTCAATTCAGTGGCTTAGATATTACCTGGACTGTTCTGCGTGTACATATGTGATTTATTTTTGACAGCTGATAATCCCGAAGACATAGATGGTCGACTACCTTGCCTGCTACTGACATGCACTTTCGGGCCTCCTATCAACGATCTTATTGATGGTCACTGTTATGCGGCACAAGGCTAGGGTTAGAATTTGGGCCAAGGTCAGGGTTTAGGGTTAAGGCTAGGTTTAGGGACAAGTTTAGGGTTAGCATTTGGGTTAAAGTTTGGGTTAAGTTTAGGGTTAAGGTTAAGATTTGGGTTAAGGAAAAGGTTTGCGTCAAGCTTAGGGTTAAAATTAAGGTTCGGGTTAAGGCTAGTGTTAGGGTTAAGGTTAGAGTTCAGCCTACGGTTAGGGTCAAGTTTAGGATAAGGCTAAATGATGTTTTGGGTTATGGTTACTGTTCGGGTTATTGCTAGTTTTAAGGTACACATTAGGGTTAAGGTTAAGCTTTGGGTTTGGTTTAAGCTTAGGGATAAGCCTTGGGTTTGTAGTAACGTTAGGGTTTGGGTCAAGTTTAAAATTTTGGTTAGGGTTATGGTTGGGGTTAAGCCTAGGATTAGATTCATGTTTAGCTTTAGGGTTTGGGCTATGGTTAGGTTTCGGGTTAAGTCTACGGTTGGGGTTAGGTTTGGGGTTATTGTTAGACCGAAGTTTAAGGCTAGGACTTGGGCAAAAATTAATGTTTGTGTTAAGGCTAGGGTTAGGGTTAACGCCAAGTTTAGGAGTAATATTAGGGTTAGGCATGGGGTTAGGTTTATGGTTAAGGTTAGTGTTAGGTGTCCGTATTACGGTTTGGTTTTGCGGTTAGGCTTAGGGCTACGCACTTGGTTTAAGGTTTCGGTTTGACTTAAGGTTTGGATTAGGAGTAGGCTTTAGTGTTAAGTTTCGGGTTAGGGTTAGTGTCCGTGTTATGGTTAGGTTTTATGGTTAAGGCTATGGTTGGTGCTTAGATCTGAGGTTAGGGGAGCGGTAGTGTTAGAGCTAGTGTTTTCCGGATAAGTCTTAGAGCCTCAGAGTTAGGTTTTGGGTATGAGGTTTCGTTGGATTTCAGCCTTGCGGCTCAAGTGCTACCGTTCAGCCTTACAGTGAA
>CACRXP010000103.1:793638-808291 GCA_902702965.1 Spirometra erinaceieuropaei | reverse complement strand
ATTTTTTCCTATGAACAATGGGTTTCAGATGAAGTTTAGTTTCCTTCAGATTTCGACGAATGGTTGCCTGAGGTTTCATGTCGAAAAAGCAATACAAGACTTAAGTCCAAATGTTTATATGGATGATAACTGCCGAAACTTCAAGGATATATGGATGAGGCTATGTATGATGAAACGATTTCTAAAAGCTGCCAATATTGGTGGACCAGACAGCACTGTTTATACTAAGCAAATTTTACTTAGTAACAGAATGCAAACTGGAATAAAGAACGGGCAAATGACAATTTCGTAAGTGGCAATACAGAACTGTGAATAAATCTGAATAGGATAATGAGGCTATGTAGGATAAAATGTTTAACAATATAATTCTCATATCCCTTCTGTATTGTCTATAAGAGAGGGATAATATTTTTAGCTTTTTAAGGCGTCTCGCATAAGGCAAGTGACTTAATCCGCCGACCATCTTGGTTGCTATCCGTTGCACGTTCTCCAACAGCTTATGATCCTCTTTCGTCCATGGACACTGTGCCTGAAATTAATATTCCAAAATTAGCCGAACAAATGTTCCAATTACTCGGCCGAAAAGTCCTTTATCAAAATTGAAAAGGGATCTCCTAATCGTACCCAGGATACCCATGACCTTCTTTGATACTTTGGCGCAGTGAGACGATGGTTTGAGAGCTGACGTCATCCACACACCGATTTTTCTTAACTCGTTAACAGAATCGAGTTAAAGATGTCCAAAAAATAAGTGAGATTCAAATCCCAATGGCCTCCTGTTTTACATCGTAATCGAATAATTTGGCTTTGGTTAAAGTTGAGATTAAGACACAGCTCATCGCACCTTTGTTGCAAGCGATCCAGAATTTTTTGATTGTAGAGAGTCTTCCGGCTTCTCTAATGATTTCCACCATTTAAGAGCATCGGCAAACATTACGCGCTAGCATTTCAGACAGTCCAGGCAGTCCTTCACATATAGTAATAACAGAATTGGACCCAGAACGCTCCCATGCGGAATGCCACTGTGAACAGACGCCCATTACGGTTTAGCTTTACCTATACACACAGGCCGTAATAAACTCGGCTAGCCATTTCCGCAGATTCCCATTCACACCCATTTTACGCAATTTAAACATAAGTCGTCTCTGTGGAACACAATCAAAAGCCTTTCCGAAGTCAATGTACACAGCGTCGACTGACAAACCCATTTCGATTGATTTCTTCTGGCTCTCCACGGATATTAGCGGGTTAGTAAGACAGGATCGGCCCCTTCTAAGTCCATGCTGATGCAAACTGAGCAAGTTGATTTCTTCAAGATGCCGCATCACCTCCGTTTTTATTGCCTTTTCCATTACTTTGCAGTACGTGCTTGGGAGACTCACTGGTGTGAAACTATTCGAGGCTGTTCTCTCGCCACCTTTATATATGGGACTGATATTAGCTTTCTTCCAATCGGAAGACAAAACCCCTTTCTCCATCAAAGTTTTGAAAATCTTGGATAACGGAGAGGTCAGTTACTCTGAGAGTTCATTCAGGACTTTTGCGAGTACGCCGTCCAGACCAGACGATTTAGTAGGCTGTACTTGACTTACAGTTTTCCTCACCGTGTCGTTGATTCTTTGTATCATTTTAGTTCCTCTGACTTCTTGATGTCGGTGGATTCGACCACTTACAGATTTCAAAATAATCGCTTTTAAATGGCAAAAAACAATAGCTAGGCAACAAGAACGTCGAGATGGGCACGGCGTGCGCACTTTGACGTGACAGATCAGGAAGTAACACCCGAGAAATCGTGTGTACAGTCGAGCACTTGAGCCGATCGAATAGCGAGTGCAAACGCACACGGTCGCCTGCGCCCTTAGCAATGTTAGTGCAGTGGAACTACCAACTAATCATATCCTGAGCTCGGACAGGTCTCGCTACCCCTCGCAAATACGAACTCTCTGCGAGATAGCTTACTAGTAGGGCTTTTCTATCATTACAGATAGGTTTACTTTAATGCAATTTCTTTAGTGATTTAATATGTTTAACTGCTCGAAAGTTTTAGAGATTTTTACATAGTCTTCGACAGTTACCCTAGACTGAACCTAATAGCACTGTTTAGTGTTTATGTTATTTCGACTCCATTTTGCATAATGAGGTGGCCAACATTGTTTGCTCTGGCAAGGCCCGAGGATCCTTGGTTTGAAAGTGGCGAGGCCATGGTGTCCTTATCCTCGGTGACTCCACTTTAGTGTTCTTCTGGCATTGCGAAGCATGTCGATTTCATAACTTCAGCACGCTATTCCAACCTCGTAAAACAATCGTTTCGAAGTATTAAAATATGTAAATCCAATATGGAACTGTTAATTCAACAGTCAGTCGAAACGCATTTATAATAATCCGACTCAGTGGCTCGGTTAAGAAGATTATGGAATTATTCCCGCGGAAGGAGGTTGACACCACGACACATGCAATAAGCTCAGCTTCCCCCTCAAGTCCAACCTTGTTTACTGACCTCTAGTCCAAAAAACTCTGTCCTGTGAGCTCTTTTACACTAGCGTTCATTCGTAGCGGCCGAAGGCGTTGATGGCAGCACAAACGGGGTAATGAGAAGAACGGGAGATAATTCCTGACTACCGCCGGGCCGAAAAGAATTGTTAAAGCGATCATCGTTCTCATCCGAGCAACAACAAGGAGGATTCGAACGATACAAAATACGTATGGTAGAAACGGGGAGTCTAGTACATCGGAAGACTTTAAATGATCCAATGGCAAGAGGGATGGCCCGTCTGGATGGAGATGTGACGCTATCATGCCGCTTGACAACCAGTGGTGAATGCAGCGCTGTCTGCAATTGCGTGATGGGGAGTGGGAAGCGCAGACGTGAAACGAGACGAAGATTACGGTAACAGTGGCAGTTGAGGGACGGGGGCCGGTGGGGATGTGAGCACAGGACACCAGTTACTTTCGAAGACACGCGGCTACCCCATCCTCATCCAGGATCCGCGCTCAAAAGTATCACTTAACTCAAGCAAAGCTGCCGAACCCCTGGTCCGTTACATATTATCACTTACAACTTTTCGTTCCTATCCGCCGAAATTTCTACGTCTTCCTGACCCTGCACAAAGTATCCCGTGGCCATTTTCGATAAACCCACTTACTCCTTAAAATTTGCTTATTGTTTGTTTTTTATAATTATACTTAACTCCCGTCCACATATGACGGCGTACTCTAAGACTTCCGGCAGAAATACGATTTGCATTTTTTCCTGCACTTCTCTCAGTTTGCTGCACGCGTGATGCCCCATCCATAAAACCCCATTGCCACTATCTCCGTATGACAGGGTTATTCCATCTCATTAGGGCTATTTGCTGCTCGATTTTGGTCCTAAATCATACGGACCTCTTTACAGAATGGAATCCCCATTTTAAGAACATCGAAAATTCCCTCGTCGACATGTTTTAATGCGCCGTTTGCTGGAGTGACTGTTTGAATTCGGGCCTTTCGCTTGATACTTGTTTTGTAAGGCTCCTTGCGCTTCTTCCTTTTTGCACTTCGTTTTTGTCTCTTTTTCGTATCTTCTTTGTCCTTCCGCTAATCATGAAAAAATATTAACTATTCACTGAGTATGTTGTGGATACCGGGGTAACAAATTGTCTTCTGCATGTATATCTTGCCAGGACAAAGTGCTTTGATGCAATAATGTACGACCAAGGGTAAACGACATGGGCGATTTTTCAAAACCGTAATTAAAACACCACTCAAGCTGTGGGACTGCTAGACCAGTACATCAGCTGTACACTCATGTAAGAGGCCGCGGAGATCACCTCCCCTCCTTCGTCTTCTCTTCAGTTGCCTCCATTCTACTGTTTGGAATGTATATATGTAGACATACATATGTCTACAAGTACACATATATACACACATAAGAGAGATACCAGTAAGGCTGGGATATCCTTTTCTGGCTTATTAGTCGGGTTTGAATTCAAACCCTGGATTAATCCCAGATTATCCAGACCTGAGATGGGAAACGTCTGGTTGATGAAGGATAACAAGCCAGACGTGGTCTTGCCAGTTCTCCTTGTTTTTATCGGTGTCGCTTTCTATGCGTATGCGACCGTTCAGCGTGCGACTGCCTGCGAGTGCTCTAGACTGAACTTCAGATCACAGCCAAGCGGCCGTGTTCCGTAATCTGATCGGAAGAACGATTACTAAGTTTATAATTGTATTTA
This sequence comes from Spirometra erinaceieuropaei, assembly GCA_902702965.1. NCBI lineage: Eukaryota > Metazoa > Platyhelminthes > Cestoda > Diphyllobothriidea > Diphyllobothriidae > Spirometra > Spirometra erinaceieuropaei. Next base: position 804,077 of record CACRXP010000103.1, on the reverse strand, counting down.
TCCAACAATAAGAAGCAGGCGTACAAAATCCCTGAAAATTCCCCGACAAACAGATATCCTGGAATTTTTTGTCGAAAAGTGCGGGAAAATTGCTAACGCTAAAGACGCGAGGACAACTCTCAGGGCGAAATACCGTTGTCGTGTCGCTTGCTGCTGGTGTATCGAAGACGTTGTTAAACTAATGACTTGACTAGGAAGTAGTGTAACACACAAACTGAAAAAAATAATTCGCTAGTAGCTCATGCGTCCAAATCATCCAATGCCAATCTGTCAGAAATCTGTCTCTGTCTACTAGGCTGAGTACAATTTATTCAAAACCAGTTGTTTTGGTTAAATCGGGAAAGAATTGTCGAAGAAAATGAACACGGAGTTACTGTTAAGTGAAGAAATGTCACCCCACTGACCGATCATTCATCCCCTCAATGTCACACCTTTGTCCTCAATAAAGTCATTATCTTCGAGCCAGTCGGATGACTAGGTTTCGCGCCAGCCGCAGAAGGCGCGACACCATAATGATGCCTGCCACCCGCTTTCCAAGCGCTGTGAAAATAAACCATTATCCCATCTTACTGTAAATTAGATCTATTTTCAACTGGACAGCACCTTCGTATTTATCCCTTTCGGTGAGCTGGAGTGGAATTTAGAAATATCGATCAAATGTAGTACTGAGTCCAGGAATCACTTTTCGCATATTTGCCGCCATTGGAGACGCCCTCCGAACCGAATCAGCCCCATTATCCCGTCTTCAAAATTCTTCTCCATACTGACAGACGTTAGCACACGCTCGTATCGGGTGCTTACACAGGTGCCGAGATTCAAATACTCCAGGAAATGCGTCTCTTACAAACCGCCAGCCGACACCTTGCTAGGTAGGCAAACGATCTCACAGCAGGATCGAAAGATGTCCCAGGTGTCAATCGAAGATTGTCGCCTGCATCGGCGGAAATATGAAGAAACGTCCAAAAGAAAAAGCGGACTGCTGTAGGGTCCTTGGAGGACCTCTGAAAGTAGCCTGCACATGGCGATTTTTATCAGTATAGAGCGATTTCGTAATGCTAGTAAAAACTTCATTTAATAAGAAGGGACAATTGTAAAACGACCAGCACACAAGACCTAGGGCATCTGGAACTAATCCTAGTCGACAGTAATTATCAATAGCTAGACTAACACATTTAGAACAGAGACCCCATAAAACCTATTCATTCCCGCAAACGTACAGAACGGAAATAAAACAAGGGCGCTCTTATCAAAAAGCCTGAAAAAGGCACTAAAATCGTGTTAATAGGTAAAGGCGGTCATATTACAAAAGTCGGAACTTTTCCACTAGGTGGCTTTAGCTTCAAGGATTTGGATAGAGAAGAAGGTCTAACAGACCTTGAAAAGATGTTAACGGTCCGTCTAAAACGACTGCGGACTTCTAGTGAATTGATAGAAGGCGAGGTTGATCACCTTAAGTCTGTTGGCACAACCTTACTGAGGTCGCATGGGTTCCGGTCCGATCAACGCTAGGCATGATAGTATCACCATATCATCTTGCTGCGAAGCGGTTTGCTTGGGATTTGAGCTTTCTTTAAATCCGAATTTCTCCTCATTATCTACAAGGCACGTTTAGATTTTCGACCCGATAATAAGCTCTGCTTCTTACGCAAAACAGTGCTCTATTTGCACTTATCAGCACTGTTAAACAGCATCCTGTTGACAGCGACCGTTGAGTGTTTTTGTTAAGAAATTGGAAACGTGAGCTACGATACTAGAATGCTGATGCGTATGCTGAATGGATCAATGGATGCACTTACAGGCGAACTAATGGGTTTACCATTAGGTCACCCCTAGGGCTCTTTTGATCGGGTATGTTAGTTTCTTGTTTGTCGCAGCAGATAAAACTTGCGACCTGGATAAAATTTTGACAAAGATGAATCCTTTTACTGACACTGTTTTGAAAAACTCGGCGGCCTCAGCGGAATAAATGACTATAATGTATCTGCTCATCAATTTGGCACTAGAAAGGGGAAAGAATAATTTCCCTTCCACCACTCAACAGATTTTAAATTAGCAGAAGCATCTCTAGAAAATTTGCATGGTCCAAGCAGCTTATAAGCTGAAATTTCTGTACCCCCGAGCCAAATTCGTACTCAGATATCGAATCATGAGGGCACGAAAAATGTGTTAGTTGGTAATACAGCAAGATGTCTTTCAGAAATTGACTATCTAATGCATAATGAATGGACATGGTGAGAAAATCCGATTGAGATGAATGCCAGAAAATGCTAGGTGGGCCGGAATAGCCATTTCTGGCCTATTAGCCATTATCCAACCATATGCCAACCCGGGGTTTGGATAACCTGACATCCCGAAGCCGGATTCCCTTGGCGTATGACGCTCTGTCGTTGAGCCACAGGAATATTAATTAAGACGGAGGAGGTGTTTACTGATATGATTGCAGTAGGGAACATGTGAGTTCTATTTTGTCTTAGTACTCCAAGCTAGATACCTCGCAGGCAGTCACTGCAATTTAGTGAACTGGTCGCGTGTTGGTTTGGGCTGCTGACAGGTTGTGAACAATTAGAAATTTGTGTAACATGAGAATAGCACAAATTTGCTAACTCCCGTGTTAATTTGACGTCACGAACTTCTAGATGTGAAAAATCAGCTTCCTCTGGTGAAATGCTGGACTTTGGACCCGATGGTAATGCCGAAATTTGCCACCGATTAAGCGACAGTCTTTGACGCCTTATGTACGCACAGTTCCGAATTTCTTGGGAAGAATGCCCGATGTCTTCCTGCCTTGGCCTTTTTAGGTTACGGAAATGTATTCCTGTCATGCTGGAGTCTACGTCCTCGATCTTTGATCCATATGACGATGGTGACTGGTGAAAACCTATTGAACAACGGGCAACACTTACTATAGCATACTAGCGTTTTGGTCGTTCCACTACCCATAATATCTGTACGCACCTGGTAGCCCGTAATTAACCTGACAGCCAGACCCCGTTTCGTCGACGTTTGGGTTTTCCCGATTTCTGTCCCAGGGAAATGGTACTCAAAAATGTTGTCGCAAGCCTCCGTTACGCACTTTTTCAGGAATGACCTTACCCCGTCTGAGGTTGCGACTTGTTCCTCTTGACACGGGCCGTCCCCTCTGCTTATCATCCTTTGTTTTTTTGAGATCTGTACTTCTTTCGGTCTTTGGAAATGAAGCAAACCTCATTAAAGAGGAAGTTTTTTCGTCTTGGACTTCCTCCCTCTTATGCGTTCCAGTATTTCCTAGCACACATACTACTTCCACTTCTCAGGACCTATTAGACTTATATTTGTCTTCTTCGACTGGCAGAAGTGTTGAAGCTCTTCAAAGATGCATACATTAGTCGAGTATGCTCAAGCTACACACTTTATTTTGTATCCCACTCGAAGGTTTTTGTTTCGGAAACTTTGCATGCTAGTGTAGCTAGTGAGTGTACACTGACGAATCTAAGTCATGCGCATGTCCCGTTCTATGACAACCGGTGACCAGGCCGGTCGTAAGTACTTATTTTATCGCTCGATCCGTGCACTTTTGTTTGTGGTTAGCTGGCTGGCCCCTTCCGGGTGCATCTCTAGCCAGAGATGGTAGGCTAGTGCATGAATGTATGCCCTCGAACTTCAGTCAGTTTATAGGCCGAGGGTGCGTTGGGATTTCGAAGACGAAGACCGTTGTACATGGCACACTTTACAAATCGCGCACCAGACAATGAACACAAACGCGTCCGACCTCCATCTGTCTCTCAGAATTTTTTTTACTATAACCTTTTCTGAACAAACAGCAATGAATCCCCATTCGGTGCCAGCAAATTTGCCGCTATTTTCTGAAGTTGCGCCCAATAAGAAACGTTAGTTTGCCCAGTGGGCCAAAATTAACCACTTATCGCACAATAACTTGATTTTTGGAGAACTAATCATAAACTTCTTAGAGACCCCTTTTTCTTTTATAAAGACCGCCACGCCGTGTTCATTTTGAGGTGCATAAAGAGCACTGGAACCGACTTCCTGTAGTTCGTTTATGTCCCATGGTTCATTAACTTAAGTGCCTCTTCTTTCTTTCTAATTGAGAAGTATGGTCAATGCTTGCCTGATGGTCAAATTACTGCCTTTTTGAACTTTCGACTCGAGGAAGCAATGGCTGTGTTTTCGGACGAACGGCTTTGCGGACAGTTAGATGTCTCATTCGCCGAGCCGACAGCATTAAATACGAATGTTGAAGGTATGCCTTCCTTATCTTCCAGCTCACGGAGTCTCTGGTCTCTGAACACCACTTTTTATTTCACTTAGACTGCGTCAAACGATTACCTGCGACGAATAATCTTCAATGCAACCACTGTGATCGACTGTTTGCCTCACAGGCCCAGATCGATCGCCATTTGCAGTATGTCACCTTCTACAGGCAATTTGAGTGCCCCTTTGAAGGTACCTGTGTTTGCATCCTTTTGTTTTCGTACGATTTAGTCCTTTGTCGACTTTTACCACTCTCTACTGAGGGCTGGGTTGTAGACCTGTTTCCCTTCACTTTCTGCACTCTAGTCAGTACGCTCTTCTTCTCTGAGTTAGTCAGGCTTATTTGCACCTGGGAAGTGTGCTATTACTTCAGTGAGCCAAGACCCTCAGGAGTAGCATGCTGAGTTTGTGTCGTATAGGGCCCCTTTTCGACTGCCTCTTTGCTGTTTGCGAACCCGTTTGGCGCACACGTCCCCGCTCACGGGCTGAAGTCGTCTATACTAAAAGCGCGTTTAATTTAAATTCTTCACCGACTTCCGAGTTATTCCCGTGTGCCCTCTGTTTTTGCAGATTGCGACCGGACTTTTGCCACCAAGTCACACCTCTCTGCCCATCTTGCAGTGCACAACGGTTCCCGTCCGTTTGCTTGCGATTTTGCAGGCTGCACCTATCGCAGTCGTACGACATCTCAACTGGCCCAGCACAAAGCAACCCACGGACTTGGTAGGGATCTTAAACCTATCTTTTGTTTACTTTATTTTTTCACTTTTGGGACACCGCACCTTGCAAGTAGCGTTGTAGTTTGGGTCTCTCTGGTGCATGGTCTGTGTCCGCAGCTAGCCATATTCTAGTGTTCTTTCTGAGATAGTACTTTAAAAGGGCGTACGTGTGTGTGTGTGTGGACCCCTGGAATGTTATGACCAAGCTCTAATGGTTTCAGTTCCTTGACGATAACTGCACGCTCAAAATGGTTAGGTGAAATTTGTTTGGCACGCTGCTCTCATTCGTCACTGTTCCGAGTGCATGTAAGTTATTTGAAGCAAATACCAGATCATGAATGGTGGTTTCGGGATAAAACGAGGGCTGATCGCCGTTCCCCTTTTGTCACTGACGTTGTGCAAGGTACTACATAGTGTTTGCCTCTACTTTTTCACCCATGCTGTCTTAGCCATCTCTGGGTCGCAAACCAGTGCTCCCCATGTCCTTATATTGCCGGTTAGGGCACCAACAATCGGTTGTCAGCCGGCCTTCCATCCTCAGACCCAGCATCCTCTGTCGGTCTATCATCAGCCCTTTCAATGGGCATTTTGGCAGATTTGGATGATTCCTTTGGATAGCAAATACTTGGTCTGGGTCTTGTAGTTCGGATGGTTAGGAGTTATCTGTACGAAATCATTGCCTCTTCTGTTGTGGCTCCGAGCCCCACCGAGTCTTCACGATTGGGTGGCCAGTTATGACGAAATTGGCCTACTCTAGTTAACGATTAGAGTAGGCGAAGAGATGACCTACTCGATTTTCCCTCGGGCGAGTAGACTGCGTGACAGAACCATGAACCACACCATACTGTATTGTATAGAAAACGTTTCTTATCATCTCCCCCCTGTATTGGCCTCGCCTTTATTAGCCCGTCATACCCACTAAGCCTGCAACTTGGCTTATAGTTTGCTCTCTTCTGCCGTCGCGTCTTTGACCTGCTCTTTCACTCTGCGCCGACCGGGTTTCATGACAGTTCTAGCTAGCTTCTAACTTGGTCATGGAGACTTGCAATTCGCCTTGCAGTCCAGCTACTGCGTTGCTGTCATTCTGGTCATCGTCGCCTAACGCGCCAACGATAATACTTCTAAAGTCCTGTGACTGTAGTTCCGCAAGGATGCGAAGTCTGCTATGGGCTGGACGGAGGCGCAGGAAGGAAAAAGAAAGAGGTAGATGCGAGAGAAGGAGTGAGACAGGTTATCCGTGATCGAGTCTGTAGTCGAGCGCTACCAACTTGGCCGGGACGTCGTGTCCGATGGGGCCTCAAACCAATATGTCGGGCAGTTCCCTTCTGTCCGCTCGAATGGAGGACTTTACAGAGCTGGAGTGATTCTTTTTCTTTACCGACTCTTCGTTGTTGCCTCAACGCCTTTTTTTCTTCCACGATCGACTCGCCATGGCAGGCTGTCGCCTTGCATGCGTAAAGTAATCTGACATCTGCACGATGCATCCTATTGTTCGGGGAACCAATATCCACTTGACCAACCTTACTGTCATGGTCCCAGCAGCTTACTCAACTCAACTTCCTTACGCATTGGTGTTTGAAGGGACTTAGCGTTCGCCCTCCAAGTTAGTAAGGGGTCGATTTTGCGGCCCTTAAAACATAAGTGGAATAGGCGCATGCTACAATCTGGCGTGTAACTCGAAACATTCAGCGACAGTTCTTCTATAGTATTATTAGTCGAAAGCGCCAAAGCAGACCAACCCTCTCGAGTATGTTTAATAGTACTTGCGATCACTAGAGATAGCTGCACCGATACGTACGCCACTCCCGTCCCAACCTTTAGGGCAGCTCATTGAGATAAAGATGCCTTGGTATAACATCCTTGGTGACCGAATAAAAGGAAAACTCTACATTTATGAGGACTGCAAGGGTTAGTGTTCCAGGCTATATGGCGGAGCCAAAAAGTCCACACAAAAGTCCACACATCCACCAACTAGTCTGAGCACTACCCTCAGGCGTCATTGGGCCCATAAGGACAATGCATTTCAAAGGTTCCAGATGTGCTGAACGCGAAAGTCTTTTTCGTAATCTGCTATCAGATTAAGGCGTTTTTCTTTATATTGTGTCTTTCCTGCATGTTGGCACCCCCGCAGTGATGAGCAACCAATAAAGAGTGACCAGGAAAACCCGGGATACCGTGGGGACCATTTATAGTTTGGTTCCCGTTGTTAGTTAGTTTTACGCTATCTGGGACGAAAATTTTCTGTTGACTGTCCCAAGATTAGTTAAAACCCAAAAAACCACCCACTGCATTCAGCATGCATGCTCTATCGCCTATGGTCGAACTACTTTCGTAGATCCATACCTGCCTACAGTTGCTTCTTCCTGTCTCACAGAATGCTTTCTTGGTTTGTCATGTCTTTTTTTGCTAGAACCCGTTTTGGCGGACTTTTCCGTTCACTTTTCCCGACCACAGTTGACCTGACTTTTCAACTACAGGCTACGTGTACGCCTGCGACTTTTGCGACTATCAGGCAACCACCTCGTCCAACCTGCGCCGGCACTCCCGCCTGCATCTGAACACTCGGCCCTACCTCTGCCCGCACTGTCCGCACACATTCGTTGAACTGAGTGCCCTGCGCAGACACGTCCTCGACTCTGCCCACCATCCGGGCCTGCCTCTCTACGTCTGCCCCTGGTGCAGCTCTGCGACTTCGCCTGCGGCCGAGATTGTCGGCTTCAACTCCTCTGCCCTGGCCTGGCGCCACGTACAGCAGCAGCATGCTGAGGAGTTAGCACATCCCGAAACTATGCGGCGTCTCGGTCGCAAACCCGGCGAGGTCCTCATCGAGGTGGGTTCTTCCCTTTGCGTTGAAATGGGCCTGCCGGGTGCTTTGTCATTCGGCCACAAACGTTAAAATTTAAAGACGTTGAAATGTATGCCGGTTAGCTTGCCTTTATTCAGTCGTCTATGCCGTCTTTGGAGGCCATGTCGGTTTGCGCTGTTTCTAAAAGAGCCGTCCTCTAAACCTGCCCATTTTTATCCATTTATGCTGAATTTGTCCCCTTAAATGGCAGTGATCATGCCTGATCTAACTGTTCTCAGCGTTCCCACGAATGGTGTCCGCCCGCGCGCAACCATCTGCGGAAAATTAGTGAGTGAGTTCGGAGGACTTGTCAAGCAGCGTAGGCCGAATATGATATCTACGAGGATTCAGTCACTGACGTAGTTGGACGGGACGGATGACAGGATGCAACCTTGCCGAACGTTAGCCCGAATCTCGAGCAGTCTCGAGAGGTTTCGAACAAGGACTCAAATTGTGTCAGAACTATAGTAGATTTTCGTCAGCGATTATCTCCTGGATACAGCTAATTTCTGAACTTGGTTTTCCTACTTCTAGATTCTTAATCTGCCGATAACTATAATGGCGTTTTCTGCAGCATAAATTGAGACCTAAGCTTTAGTGACTCCTCCGAGATAGTTGTTCGTAGGCTATATCCTTATTTGACGATCCGAATGTAGGGCAATGGGTCCGACTTACACACCAGGCAAAGAAAACATGCGCTGCCGGGGAAGTGTTGAGGTAGCCGGATTCCCTGTGGACCCATGCTCATCTTGTGCTGTTGTGCCTGTGAATAGGATTTTCACTACTTTCCTTGTAATGTATGTCAAAAAACCCGCTTGCCTCTTGTATTCGCTCGTTATCCCGCCTTTATCCATTGGACCAGCAGTCTGTGAGGTACGGCTAACCGACCGAGGAACCCCTTAGGGCGCGGTTCGCGCTCCTTTTAGCCAGCCACCTAAAACTTCCAAAAGTTTTGTTCAGCAGCTTAGCCCACTTAACTCTGAGTGACAAGAACGATGCGTGTGAATAGTTATGGTAGAGGGCGCTCGCCGATCGCATTACGGGACCCATTCGTTCCGTTGCGTCATGAGGCTCGATCTAGAACCCCGTAGGCAGTCGCACTGCGACTAGTAATATATGCAGAAAGAGATTACCGACAAAGGCGAGAGGGACTGGAATGACCGTTTCTGGCTTATAAGCCGTCATCAGCGTGTCATACTCAGCCCCGGATTTGCAATCCCTAAGGTTCGAACCTGTTAATCAGAAGTCCAATACTCAAACCACCGAGCCACGTGAATAGTTGAAAATAAATAAGAACATTCTGTGTAATATATGCAATCAAAATCACAGTATACGTTTTGACGACACATAGTCGCATATCACTGGTATTAACAACTTTAAAAAGGTGTGTGAAACTTCACAAAAGCTATTCTCTACTTTAAATCCATAAACATAATTGGAGTTCTACCGCGGTAAGCACAGACGAGCTTTATTCGTTTCGTAACCCGCAACAGATCACCTGCGACCCATTGGTCGGTACAGCAGTAATATATGTGAATACTACTTGAATTTGTAGAGGCTACTGGGTGAGATAGTCGATACCTACCATACATGCGAGCACATTTTATATGGCCGTTTCTAGGGGACCTTACAGGCCTCGTTTTTGTGGCCCTGAACAGACGTCCTGTCACATAGGAAGTCTCGCAGTGGTGGAAGTAGAAGACCCACAAGAGAAGGTTGTACTTCGCTTGTATGCACATACACACAAGCATTAACTGGCTCATGCAAACTTGTCCAAATCCCTTACCCTTTTCGTGTTTTGTTTTGCCCCCTGCAGCATGATGTCTCCCTCATTTTCGGCCTTTATCATCCAAACCAAGACGCCAAATTCCCCCCATCGGCCTCAGTCAGGCAACCCTCTAGCTCTGGCCCTCTCCGCAGACCCAGAGGTCGTCAACGCCTCCTCCAAGGCACTGCCACACCGACTTCCTCCTCCACCTTGCCACCTGAACCCTGCAGACCCGACCACGAATCCTTGGAAAGATTGCGTTCCCCTCTCTGTAAGCACTTCTGCGATTTACCGTTCAGCCTTCAATTCGTTCTTCATGTTGGTGGCAGTGCCGAACGCTGATTCCCCAAAGGAATGCTACTGGGCCCGCTACAGTAACCCGTACTGCGTGACAGATGGGGCATTGGCTATGCAGTTGAACTGTGTCCCTGGTTTTCAGTTACCGTTTATGCAGCTAGTCCCGGAACCCTGACTGAAATCCATGTAGCAGTTTCCTAGTGAGGAAGACCATTTGCACCGTGTAACAATGCTAATGCATATAGAACGTCAAAGCACATTATTCCATGCACAGAAGTATGCTGATTTCAGATGGGAAGTTTTCTCAACCATTCAGGCTTACCTTCCTTGTACTTGGTACAGTTTTGATCATGCCCGGTCTAGCCGGCCTCCATTTTATTGAGGTCTTCTAGGATTTGTTTTAACGCAGTCGGATCCCCAACAGTCGTCTTGGTCATTTGCTCCAGGCCACTTACTCTAGCGCTTTTTCTCGGTGACATCTAACGGCAAGACGACGATTACGAATGGGGTATGTCGATAGCCGCTGTCATTTGACTCTGTGGTATTGTATAGAATAGTCGGT
>CACRXP010000103.1:775933-790303 GCA_902702965.1 Spirometra erinaceieuropaei | reverse complement strand
TGGGGCATTGGCTATGCAGTTGAACTGTGTCCCTGGTTTTCAGTTACCGTTTATGCAGCTAGTCCCGGAACCCTGACTGAAATCCATGTAGCAGTTTCCTAGTGAGGAAGACCATTTGCACCGTGTAACAATGCTAATGCATTAAGAACGTCAAAGCACATTAGTCCATGCACAGAAGTATGCTGATTTCAGCTGGGGAGTTTTCTCAACCATTCAGGCTTATCTTCCTTGCACTTGGTACAGTTTTGATCATGCCCGGTCTTGCCGGCCTCCATTTTCTTGAGGTTTTCTAGGATTTGTTTTAACACAGTCGTCTTGGTCATTTGCTCCAGGCCACTTACTCTAGCGCTTTTGCTCGGTGACATCTAACGGCAAGACGACGATTACGAATGGGGTATGTCGATAGCCGCTGTCATTTGACTCTGTGGTATTGTATAGAATAGTCGGTGTGCCAACCCCCCTTCCCCATCCCCCCCCCCCAGTCGTAGTTCCACCGTCTCTTCTAGCCTGCTACTGTCTATTCGTCAGACGTAGGGGGTTCGCTTATTTTGCTGCCAACCTTCCGCTGAAGGGCCTTCAAACATCCGTCACCCGTTGACGCGCCGGGCGGTCAGCGTCTACATTAACGCACAGACCCGTTCTTCTGGTGGCTTCCCTCAGTACTAGTCATTGCTCAAGTTATAACTTGTCTTGCTGCCTTGCAGCTGGACGAGGGGTTTATAATCCCCGAGTTCCGCCAGCCTGAATTCGGTTTATGTATGGCTGGGGATGAAAAATAGCTCAGAAATGCCCATCCTGACCTCCCCCCTTCGTTTTTTTTCGCTGATGCATCTCGAATAATGATTGTCTGTCGTCATCGACTACCTGCAGGGGATTTGCGCCGGGGCTTTAAGGCAAAGTAGCGTATCCGTATTCCATATGCAGTGGGGCAAAATTAGCGAGTTAGGTTCTGTCCCGAGTGACTTCGAATAATGTCCTACGAGAAGGTTACGCCTGGTTCCTTGGAATCAGTTGGAGCACAGATCTGCAATTACGCACTTAATGGAAATCAAGGCAAATCTTCCGATTGCCGATGGAAGGGGCACCGTATCGAGTTGCTCACTCAGCCATCCTTAGATGAACCCAATGAAATCTGTCCCACATAGCCAACTTTGACTGGCCATGCGGACTTCTGCCGCCGAAATTCGGGGAGTAGTCTGAGTCCTTAGAAATAGCAAAGGACAAACAACTGGACTCTTTGTCACAATGCGATTGTTAAGAACTGACATGCTGAACCCTTGGTCGGCAACATTATAGTCGGCCTAGGTTCTCCGTCGGAAACATTCTATTTTTTCCCCGAACAGCGTCCATTGAATGTGCCTAAATGTGATTTTACAACGGCAAATTCCTTGCCTCTCCAATGTGATTTATCCCTTGATTTCATAATGTCTTAGACGGCTCCTTAACAAAGTTTACCAATCACGGGTGAATTAATCATAGGCCCCCGGCGTCCTCGGCTGGGATGCTAATTGCTACACTGCTATTTGTACGTTTTCTAGGCACCAGTTAGCCAAGGTTATCGAATAAGAAATGGGGACTTCTCACCTTTCATGGAATAAGTTTTGGTCAGACAATCTCATTTATAGGACTCTTAGCGCTCACCATTCTACCATCCCCGGTACAAAAATCACTGAGATCTGATTTTAGAGAGAAAATCAAGTGCCTGATGGAGTTTGTATAATTGACTAGAGTAGGCCAGCGTTCACAGTGTCATTCGGGGTTCGATTTGACCGTCCACTTAGTTGGGCGTGCAATTTCATCATTCTGGGGTGGTGGTTTCTCATCCCTGTTGCATTCTGAGCATGTTTGTAGCATAAGAGCGTGTTACTTGTTGTTTGGTGGCTGACATGACGCCCTAGAGTAATGCCTCCCACCTTCGAATCTTGGTGCACCTTCCGTCCTACTTTTAAGACAACTGTTCTGAGCCACTCCGGCAGTCCCTTGCCTCCTGTTAATCTTCCTGCTATTCAATTTACACATCTGTCACGTTGTTCACATTTCCATTTGCCCGCATTATGTCTGGAGCCGTTGACTTTTTCTGCCCGTGCTTGGTAGTTTCGCTCAACGTCATCTTCTGATGTATGTTTAGCTGTCGTCCGCGCATTCGATGGTCGAGATTTCGCCACAGTTAGCCGGAGGATTGAAGTCCAGATGCATCGGTCACCGCCCCATACGCCCTCGCAAAATTCTTCGCTTTCTGACGTCCCCGTCTCATCACCCACCAGAACTACTTCTTTGCCTTCTCTTCAGTTTGCCCAGGCCAACGGCCTCGTTGCTCTTCCAGGTGGTGTCATTTGGTCAGCGGCGACCTTCGAAGCAGAACTCTCGGCTGCTTCCTGTTCTCCTACCCACGTTCTTACCTGAAAATACCCGTTCATTTCGACGCTTATGTTGTACTCTTGTGGCCTCTTTCCACGCCCATACTTGTACATAGATACCTGCATCGTTTCTTATGGGCAAAATAACCTTTCAAGCTTCTCCTTCCCTCCCAGCTCACCAACCACAAACATCACGTGACCGTTCGAACGTCATGAACGACAATGTCTACCGTGTGCCCCTTAGTAGGGTGGGTGAGAAGACGGTGACTTGTGCGCGAATTAATTCAGAGCGATAGTAGACTTGCGATGCACCTATCGCACCCCTCCCTTACCCACCTGGGCCCGGTGTCAAGACAGGCCCAAGAAGGCCGAAGGCGGGATCGGACGCACTAACTGACAGAGCCAAACAGGTCGTTTACGTGTGGCGCACACGCCCCGGCGGGATGCGAACCGCAAACACCAGCCTTTTAGGGATCAGTATGTGTCGACAATTGCTGTTCTGGCGTCCTAACTTGGAACTGCCTGCACAGTTCCGTCAAATCTGTGGTTTGGAAGGCTGTCAAGTGACGGAATAGCCTGCCGGGTTGTGATGGCACTCCCTTAGTTTGTCCTTGCAGCAACCGCCATCAATATGTTATCTTTCCCAAAGGACTTATTTCTTTCGAAGTATGCTTTTTGAGATGCCCATTTCCAAATTAATAAGTGTACATACGTACATATATATTGAGAATAAGTAGGATTCTTTGGGAAGAAAATAACCTTTAGTGCGTAGACTTTCGAGTGTGGTTCACCATGTCGTCGTCAGACTTGGGTTATGTGCAAAAAAAGTTAACTATTTAACCGTGTCGAACAAGTGATTCTCTGGTTGGCCAGAGCCTGCGTCAATGGTTTTTCCTCATCTCCTTGGCATTGGCTGCGCTCTCTTCCATCTGTCCTTCAGGAATTTGTATGTGGCGTCTAAATCGATATGTGGATTGATGCATGCCTCATCTGAGTGCATTGCTTCCAGTAATTCGCGGCCTTTCCTTATTGGGCGGGGGCCAACAATTCGAGTGTTCCCTCATGCAAATTTACGTCCATTATGTGCATAACCACTCGGGATAGTTGATATCGTCTCCTCACCGCTAACTGATGCTCGTGTATGCGTGCTGGGACAGATTTCCCAGTCTGGCCACGATAGACGGCATCACAACTGGCACATGAGACATTGTAGACAATATCTTTTCTATCGAGATAGCCAACCCCGTCTTTAGGGTATGCAAGCTGTGTACGCAGAACCTGACGAAGGTCCTATAACCTCCCCCGAAGAAGCTGCGACTCGTGAAGCACATAGATAAAATGCCCGCAAACTATCCCCCCGAGAGGCCGAGGCAGGGAGAGCAGAGGGAGACCGATCAGCATGAGGCCAACTAACGCGACATGCCTCTTGAAATTTCTGGTCAATTAGGTCCATTGTACGCATTGACGATGGGGAGCCGGCCAAGCTCTTCGAAACTAGCACCCAAATAAACCCGTTCCTGTGAGCCCATTTTTTCCTTCAAATCACCAACCCAGATTTCTCAACTTTGCCAATCTGGGAAAATTTAAACATGCTAATAATCGATATTGCCCTGTCACTCCTACCAGTCAGCCGTTACAGTGGGTTGGCATCATGTTCTGATTGGCTAACGCCTTTCCCACCTTTCCTTGAGATGATTGTATACAGTATCCAATTCTGCGTGTCGATCTATGCATGAGTTACCAGAATGAATGCGTCTGAAAATTCTCGGCCTTTATCAGATGGGCAAAAGTCCATAATGCGAGTCCTGTTCCAGGCAAATTTGTATCCAGTTTCCAGCGTACACATGACAACCTGGGACAAGTGGTCTCGCCTTTTCTCTCCTAGCTGATGTTCTTGTGTGCGTTTAGAGGCAACTTTCCCAGTTTGACTACAGTAAATCGCATTGCATGTGTCGTATGATATCTTATGGACGACTTCTTATTGAGATAGCCAACACTGTCCTTAGGGTGTACAGGCTAAGTACACAAAGTGGTCGTCGGCTTCCGTGCCACATTGATTCAGGTTTCCTCAAGTGTCTCCCATTAAGTTCAGACATTCCTTATTTAAGGAAGGATTCGCCAAGTATTTACTTTGAGCGCTTGATTGGAACTATCTAGTTCCCTTGTTTTTACCTCTTGCTGTCTTATGCATCGACGTACGAAATCTCTAGGGTAACCGTTCTAGGAGCTGTGAGGGGTTTGGGTCTTCAGTGGGTCCTCCAGCGTTCTTTATGCGGTTTTTGGTATATGAACTCCAGAGAATAATCAAGTTACTAATTTCAGAAAGTATTCAGTGCGGAACATGGAGTTAAGTCTCGAGGACATTACTTTCGGGTCTCACCCCAAAAAGCCATGTCCCGGAGACTTGAATCAATGTCGTGCACTGAATAATTTCTGAAATTACTCACTTGAATATTCTCTGGAGTTCATATATCAGAGACCGCATTGCGAACGCTGGGGACCCACTCAGGAGCCGAACTCCTCGCAGCTGTGTCATGCAGAGGCAGAATATCGGCGAAACACGTGTCTGGGCTTTTAGTTAGTACCTATGTTTGGGATGCGGTATGATACCTTTGCTATGTACATATATATGTGGTGGTACCGACAAAGACTTGGGAGACCGGAATGGCCATTTCTGGCACAATGGAACTAATACGTCCCGTAAGCTCATCTGTGAACGCCCGTCTATCATAACATATATATGTAGAAAAAAGACAAGAGGCTCTTCGTAAAAGTCGAGTTTTCGAGCTGGTGACATCAATCCGTCGTCAGACAAAATCAAAACAGGAATGAAAGATAAATTGCCACACTAGACCAGTTGGCGCTACAAGACAGGCAGACCATTGGTGTATGAGTTGGGGTGGTCATTAGGTCATGGTGGGTTTCAGAGTGAGATGGGGAGAGGGGAGAAGGCGCAACAGTTACGGCACCCTGTGCTGGAAGGGGAGGGTGGATGGTGGATCAGTGAAACCCCGGGAGGCTGTATTAGCGGTTGTTGATGTGCGATTAAGGCAGAAGTCAGTCAGTCGTGAACGTAGACCTTAATGGGCATCCAGATCCACATGACGGTGGATACTACCTGCATTGGAGTACCAAGCCCTGAGAAATTTCGTCGCTCACTTTGTGTTAGCCATGGCGATGACCTCGGTGGATTCCCAACCGAATAGGTGATCCTACTCGATTGCATGGACAAAGATGAGGGGCAGGTGGTCTCGCCGACGGATAGCTAGTTTGTGTCTGCTAATACGGGTGCCCAGACGTCAACCCGCGTGACCAGCGTACACGTAGGTGCAATTGGCGCAAGAGATTTGATCAATTACATTTGTTTGCTGCTCTTTGGAGATGGGATCTTTGACCCGAGATATTGCTGTGCGTAATGAGGATGTCGGTTTATGGGCGACGTGAACACCTAAGCCATTTAACTGCCAGGCGATTATTTCAGATGTTCCCCGCATATATGGCAGGGAGTCGAATTTTCGTGCTACAATATCTCCGTCTGGGGTGGGATCTTGCGGCTGTGCCTGGTGCCTGAGGCAATTCATTACAAAACTGGTCGGATATCCATAAGATCGAAATAACTAATACAGGTAAGCAAGCTCTCTCTTAAGCAGATCGTTGCAGTTGCAATAACGGTAGGTCCGGTGGGACAGAATTCCGACGCAGCGTTTGTGAGCTGCAGGGTGGTTGCTTCCATAGCTGATGCTAATCTCAGACCCTGTCATTCACGCATGTGGACGGGGAAAATGTTAAGTTACGAAAAACGGATTGGTCAAACGTCTTACGAATGACTTCCTAATGTTATATGAGCGACTGTGCACAATTTCATCTTCAAGTGCATTGGTGCAGACTATCGCTGGTATGGAAGACGAGAAAGATCGTTCTTTCTACGATCCACAGCTTGTGTTTGCCACTGTGAACTGACAAACACACCTTAAGAATAGAAAAGAATCTGTTTATTATAGCGCTTCTTGAGCGCTGTTAGTCTCCGTTGGACACGGAAAAAACTCATAACAAACCCATCCCTTTCGGCTACACTTCGACTTCACTTGTTTCGGGTGTCTGCTTAGTCAGTAGTGCGCAAATTGAGAGTTCTTTTTAAGTTAAAAAAAAACCTAAGTTCCAAGGCAAATTAAGACCAAAATTTAGAAAAAAGAACGATATATGCAATATAGAGATTGAAGTATGGAGCCTGGTAGTTCTTAGGTCAGGAATACATGCCCTTCGTAAAACCTGAAGAAATTTGACATCGGCTTAACACTTGAATTATCTTCGAATTGAATAAATTTCGCTTGTAACAGACGGGCTTCAATCGCCCATGGAGTCCTCTAAAGGCCGTGTGAGTAGTGACGTCGTTGATCCTGGAACTATTCCGACGAAGGGGTCGTCGTCTAACACTGAATTAGGATCTTCTGGAGCACCGCCCATATTTCAACTGGAATGGTTTAAGCAGTCAGAGTATGTAGTTAAAGTTACTGGCTAATGAATATCGTATATTCCACAACAGGGAGATAAGAGGAAAGGGGAGGCAGGTACCGGTAAGTATAAAACGGAGAGGAGAACTTTGCGTAACAAAGGGAGGGATTTTAAATAGTTCACTGCTGCGGCTCTGGAGGGACGATATCCACAGATGAACTCGTCGCGGCGATCTTGTCTACAAGCGAAAAGGACACGTACAGGCACGCTACACTTTGCTACCTTCCGCCTTATTCTTCCTCTCGTCAAAGCAACTGCCCGCTGTTACAGGGTGTCTGCTAATTGCCGGTGCAACGCACCACAAGTTCGACAGGGTCGTTTGAACGAGCTGAGGTCACCTTTGAGGGGATCCCGGACGGGTCTGTTGTGATCGTCTACCAGTGAAGATGGCCGATGTTCCTTCCCTCCCTACTGCGGATGTCGCTTATCCCGCTCTTACCGTCCGTTCTTCACTCGTTCCCCTTATAATCAGCACACTCCACGGCCCCTAATCGCAGCTGCCGACAGCGCTGTGATCCCTGCTGGCGTCTAACTGATATGACGCGACGTCTGCGCCCGCTACACCGGTTGTCGGTTTATTTGGGCAGTTGCTTTGAGTAGGTCATATCGTTCGTTCAGGTTGTCCAGGATGCTTACCATAGCTGTCCGTCGTCATGGTGGGACCACGGACATGATCTCCGCCGCCCATCAACTGCAGGGGAAGTGTCAGGAGATGCCGACCCATCTCTATTCTACCTTCGTGGATATGACGAAAGCCTTCGACAGGGTGAATTGCGAAGGATTGTAGAAAATCGTGGGAAAATTCGGCTCTCCCGAACGATCCACTCAGACGGTGCGTCAGCTCCACGATGGCATGATAGCGCGAGTCGCAGACAATGTAACTGTCTCAGAGGCATTCGTAGTGACCAACGGAGTGAAACAGGGTTGCGTTCTCGTGCCTACCCTCTTCAGTCTCATGTTCTCTGTCATGCTGATGCACGCCTACCGTGATGAAGGCCCCCGGGATCCGCGTCGTCCACAGGACGGACAACCATCGGAGGCTGCACTTTCGATCGCGTGTTTCCAAAACGACCATCCACGAACTTCGGTTCGTCAGTGACTGCGCCTACAATGCATCCATTGAAGGAGACATGCAAAAGAGCATGTATCTCTTCTCCGCCACCTGCGATCACTTCGGCCTGATCATCAACACGGAGAAGACGGTGGTCATGCACCAACCGCCACCCAAAACTGCCTACAATGCACAGCAAATCAGCGCGAACGGAACCAAACTGCACCCTCTCCCGCAGCACCAAAATCGACGATGAAGTGGCTCACCTCGTTTCCAAGGCCAGTCAAGCCTTCGGTCGTCTTCAAAACACAGATTGGAATCGTCACGGTCTTCAGCTCAGTACGAAACTGAGGATGTACCTTACCGCCATGCTACCGACATTGCTGTATGAAGCAGGGATCTGGATGGTGTACATGAAGCAGGCACGTAGACTCAACCACATCCCCCTCATAGGTCTTCGTCGAATACTGAATCTGAGGAGGCAGGACCGGATCCCAGACACGGACGTACTGCAGCCGACAGGAATTCTCTGCATCAACGCTATGGTAAGACACCTACGACTACATTGTAGCGGTCACTTTGTGCGGATGGACGACGAGAGTCTACCCAAACGACTCTTCTACTGGGATGTCACCAAGGGTTTACGCCGAAAGGAGATCAAGTCCGGCGCGACAAGGGTCCTCTGAAAACCTCCTCGAAGGGCCTATAGATGAACCCGACAAGCTGGTAAGACCTCGCCCTGGACCGACCTACGTGGAGGATGGCAGTGAAGACCGGCGTAGCAATTTTCGAAGTCGACCGAATCACCGCCGCCAAAGCCGAACGCGAGAAACGCAAACCTCAACTGCCGCAGCCGCCTCACAACGCCAACGCCCAACCGCCTCCAACGTACCCAGGATGTCATTGGACAATTCGGCCGCCAATTGGACTTGTTGGGCTCCTCCGGACCAACTTCAGCACCCGGACTACACCAAACGTCGTCTCTCCGTCCACCTCGCCTTCCACGCCTTCAACCAGCGTTGACCGTCCTCCCGAACGACTACCACCACCATCATCCTCCTCCTCCTCCTATTCCACCGCACCAGCATCTGCCGCTGTGGCGTCTGCCATGTCCATCAACTTTACACACAATCCTGACACAACAAAAAACACCAACACCACCACCGTCAAAATCGGTTATCAGGACCCGCTCTGTACTTGTCTTCATTGCGATTGCAGGTTCACCTCACACATCGGCCTGGCCGGTCATTTGCTAATCCATCATACAGAAACTGGCGAACCAGTGCTGGGACACCAGCCTACACTCACCGCATCCGCCTTCACTGTCCACGTTGAAGTTGCATATTTACTCACCGCATGGGTCTATTAGGCCGCATGCGCGTCCACGAAAGCCTGCGGCAGACAATCGCCGGCTGCTCCGCACTATCACATACACTCTCACCAGCATCTCACTGCACATTGAAACCACCCATCGAAAGTACCCAACTGCCACCTCCCCCGCAAGTGGGAAATGTGCGTCTCGGCTCCTTCATCATGCGGATGCCGTGTTGCATGTGTAGCTTGAGTATGAGACGAAGACAGTGCTTCAAGAACCTTGACTCGGTAGGCAGCCGACTGACGCCCCAACTCAGTCCAAGCCGTCTGCCTTGTTGTGTGTGTTGTGTGGAGAGGCGGACTGGCGGGCTGAGAGCCAGACTGTCACGACCTCTTCTAAAGCGATCCGTGTAAATGTCATGCATGTGGGGAGTGTAAATGAATTGACAAATAAGTAAATAAAATAAATTTATCGAGGACCCATCGGGGTACCTTTATAGCAGTCAAAAACAAATTTTCATATGAATTTTAGACAAGGTAGACAGAATGGGCATAACAGGCAAAAAAATAGCTATTGAATGAATAGCATGTTAAGAAAATGGATGAGCGAGAACTGAAAAAACTAAATTTTAGAATAAACAAAATGACTGGATTAACTTTACAGAAGAAAAAACTGCTGCTTATGAAAGGATAAAAATGCGGGCATGGCCGGCTTCCATGTATTAGTGTAGAACCGATTTTTAACGGACATCGTCAGGGCAGAAGTGTTAACCTTGAGGGGTAAGTATGCGGGTCAGACAGGACAAGCCTGCATGTGGCATTGTATAAGGGATTTAAAACGAACATCGTCAGGGCAGAATTCATACACCCGATGAGGCTATTCGCGTCAAAATCCGCTTCGAGCCCAGCCGAGGAGTGGGCAAGGGAGGTACGACCAAACTACTAGTAAACAGCGAATACAGAGGGTTCCGCCGTGAGCGTCGACAGGCCGCTTGAGGTCGAAATGGGGAGATGACATCAAGAACCGCGAAAATCGTCGATATGAGGAAGAAGTGATAGCAGTGGATCTAGCAACCGATTCAAAACAGGGGGTTGTGAAGATATAAGTGAGGGTTTACACTTGATTTACCACTAAATCCCAGGAGGCCTTTCTCAAAGTCGAGAAGCCGAGCGTTCGTGAATGAGACCGTTTAAACTGCCTTTGTACCTTCTGGTGTAAGGTGTTTGCGTAATTTCGACTTGAGTACCAGTAACTTAGGCGAAGACCTAATTTCTGGCGGAAGATAATTTTAAAGGACGGCATATTTTGAAGCAAAAAGAGGGAGTTCGTAGATGTAGGGCAAAGAGGCGGCGGAATCACCATGGAGGAGTTGCGCGTGGCATAAGACCTATCTCTCGGAGTGACAGTGTCAATGAGCGGAAGATTGGAGTTAGAGTTAATGCGAACTAGGAAGCAAAGGCCAGATTTGAGTATTCTAACCCACAAAAACTTAATGTTCGCCAGCTGACATCTCTGAGCATAAGAAATACCGGATGCGACTTGAGAGAACAGTTTCTAAGTGAAAAGTCTCTAAACATTTTCGATCTTATAGCGGTCGCAGGCGTTCAGTAAACCAACGAAAGAACAGCAGTATTCGGTAACGGAAGAAAAAACATTTGACAATGTCTTAGCTTCATTTCTGGAAGGAAAGAATTCTGCAACATGAATCCACATATCTGCACGGCTTTGACACAAATTCTATCTGCATGCGGTGATAAAGCAAGATCATTTGTATAACTTGAACCCAGGTCCTTTATGGTGAAGCATTCTGATAGTAGGTTATTCTAAAAAATTATGGGACCAGGAAGTTTGGCAGGAACACAAAGGACATGAATCTATACTTGGATGATGAAAACTCCATCTGCCATGTTGAAACCCATCTGCTTAAGCGTAGTAAATCGGCATTAATTTTTTCAACAAAAGCATTTGTGTTGTCCTTAGAATATGAGTAAACACACTTGAGGTCATCGGCATAAATAAAAGTTTGCGAATTTCCGAGTTCGGTCGAAATATCATTGATTTAAAGAAGGAAGATTTGCGGACCCAGAACCGTGCCTGGAAATACGCCACTCGTGATCGAGTGAGGTGTCAAGTAGCTATTACCGACCATGACTTTCTGATATCGGTTGGATAGAGAGGACCCGATAAAGTCGATTAGAGGCGGCCAGATGCCGAAAGCTTCCAATTTACCAAAAGACGTCTATGGAGCATCTTGTCGAAGGCTTTGCTAAGGTCAAAATAGATAACTGCCACTGAATGCTGTACATTACGGATAGAAGCGCTTAGATTGAGAAATGCCAAGTGGCGAGTTTCGTAGGATCGTTCAGGTAAAAATCCATGCTGATTAGATCTCAGAAGCCGATTAGCTAGACAGAAGTCAAGAATTTTATTGAAATTATCCATTGAAGAATTTTTTGCTAGAAACGGTGGTATGTGCACCCCCGATATTTATTAACATCGGACCGAGATCCAGACTTGAAGACAGGAGTGGTAATTGACGTGTTCCATGTTTATGGGAAAAGTCCGTCTGAAATATAAACCGAGAATAACTGACTAAGCATTATGGGAAGGTCGGGCACTTGTTTAATAATCGAATTCGGAATCCCGTCCGTTCCTGAAGAGTGTGAGTTTTCAAACGACTTATGTGTTTCTTAATTAGATCTGAGGAGACATGGATTGTGCTCAGTGTCCTATCTGAAAGTGAAAGAAAGAAAGGGACGGGGCCGGAATCAGTAGTAAGGTGTTTTGCATAGAAAACACTAAACAACTCAGCCTTGTCAGTGTCAGCGATGAGGAAGATTTTGTTTTCGTTTAACAGGGTTGGAAGTTCGTGACCACGCTTAGAGGAGAACCGATGACGGCAGATGTCAGCGACGGATTTGGCAGGGTTCGGATCACCGAGAGCAAGTGGTTCTCTTTGCCTGTCGCGCGCAGGATCCATCCTTAAGGCCATTTTGAACATCTCTGTGATTCTAAGATGAACGGATAAAGAGCAAGTGGATAGGTCACGCAGCTACCGTCTTAACTTTTTTAGTCTGTTGCGAAGAAAATGATGAACAATGGAATTTGGAGAATTGAAATTGAGATATCTACGCGGCACAAACTCTAGGATGTCCTTGGAAACACTGGACATGACGTCACGAAGAATGGTTATGTGCTTTATGGGTAGTGTCTCTCATTCGGCAACTGCTTAGTTACCCAGCCTCGAAGGGTGACGGCCCATGTTAAATGCAGGGTCACGTGTCGCCCTTCTTGGTCAAAAGGTGTGAAAGTGTGTCGTTGTTGCTGGTAAAAAAACCTGGTCAAATGTGTGTGTCGTGGACCAGGGGGTGCGTGTGGCACGTCTGGCCGTGCCGGCCACCTGCTCCCTCCCCCATCCCCGGTCTTCTTGATTCTGCCTTGATACCGGGTCCAGGGAGGATTGGGAAAGAATGTGCGGTAGATGCTGCGCAAGTCAACCACCACCATAAACTAATTCGGGCGCAAGTCACCGTGCCTTTTGTAGCTGGCTGTGTTGCACACTGTGAACATCGTCGGAAACGACGACTGAACTGTCGGACTGGCAGCTGGAAAAGATGCATTTATATTAGGAGCACGCAACTCTCAGTAGTAAGTCACAATCAAAGATATTAAAATAACATTTAATCAGGTATCATATTGTTCCTGATAATATGACGTTCTGGGAATATTGGTCGACTGTTTAATAAGAACTGCCTGCTGCCATCTTCTTTGGAGTTTTGCTAGTCTATGCCCGTTGTTCACTAATCGCACTTTGCAATTCTCATTTTGTGCATCCGATTTCTCTCTAACTGTTGTGATTTATTTTTACATCGTTAGCCCCTAGCTGAAATTCAGTCAACATGTCTGCTAGAAGTTTTCTTAATCACAAATTGCCTCGAGACAGGATGGGACCAAAAGTCACTGGTCGACGTAAGCTCTCGGCTCTTGTAAGTAAACATGGCCTAACTAAACGTAAGTCAGAAGCTTTACCTAAATCTAAGTCAGATGATATTACTAGTCAGTCGTCACCCGTTGTAATTGGTCGGCAGCTTAATCTGTCTGCACTTGACCACTGCAATGACTTTATGCTAAAGTTTGGCTCTTTGCTGACAATTCTTGGACATTTATTCGACGGGAACATCTCCGATATTCCCTCTGAAGAATGTAGGCGTCTCGACTCACTTGTTCACCTGATCGCCAGTGAATCTAGTGATAGACAGAAGCGTTCTTACAACTTCCTGCTAAAAAATGTTCCTCGATCTGCTCGGCCAATTGATGTTGCGACCAGTTTCCTGTATTCATGTGGTTTCAACTATAAAATAGCTGATGCCAAACGCTTGTCCTCCCGTAGTACAAATCCACCCATCTTAGTCTAATTGTTTTCATCAATGGAGGTTGACACAATCTTTACTCATCGAGAGCGTGTCACTGCGTACCTAGAGAAGGCAAAATTTCTCCTTTGTCATGATCTTACTCCTATGGAGCGTAGAATCGGGTCTCTATTCTCACGTAAACCTACTGCTTCTCAGTCTAATGCTCCCCAACTCGGTCATAATACAAGTGGCCGTAAGGATTCAGCTTCTCCTACTCCTGCGACATCTGACTCCCTCCTTCCTCTTTCTCCTACATCTCCATCTTACTCAAGCCACTTGACGCATTTGCCTGCCCCTAAACTAGCAGCAGCAGCCCAATTTGTCGTTTCGTATCCTCCGGATAGTCCCGCTGAGACACATGAAAATCCGTCTACATCAGCTAGACCGAGAACTTCTCCTGTCCCACTGGGTGCTGTAAGGTCTACAGCTAAGTCACCCGTGGCTTGGCGTCAGAACGGTGAGACTCGAAAATTGAATCAGACTCCGGCCCAAAAGATAGGTAGTACAGTTCCGTTTAGGGGTACGACGCCTTCTCGTAGATCTAACAAGTCTGTTCAGCCCAGCACGTCTACAAACCCCGTAGCTCCAATTATATCCCCGAATAATTCTCTGTCCTGCGTACCGGTTACTTATCAAAGCCCTACTATATATCCAGCAAATAATTCATACATGAATTGCCCTAAATCATTTATGCCCCAACCTAGTTCAGGCTTCCCAAAACTT
>CACRXP010000103.1:758940-775737 GCA_902702965.1 Spirometra erinaceieuropaei | reverse complement strand
TTTTTACCTGAACGATCCTGCGAAACATGCCACTTGGCTTTTCTTAATCTAATCACTTCTCTTCGTAATGAGCGGCAGTCAGTGGTAGTTATTTACTTTGATCTTAGCAAAGCCTTTGACAAGGTGCCCCATAGACGTCTTTTAGTAAAATTGGAAGCTCCTGGCATCCGGCCGCCTCTACTCGACTTCATCAGGTCCTATCTGTCCAACCGATATCAGAAAGTCATGGTCGGTAATAGCTACGCGACACCCCACTCGATCACGAGTGGCGTACTTCAAGGCACGGTTCTGGGTCCGCTACTCTTCCTTCTGTACATGAATGATATTTCGACTGAACTCGGAAATTCGCAAACTTTTACTTATGCCGATGACCTCAAGTGTGTTTACTCATACTCTAAGGACACCGCAAATGTTTGTGTTGAACAAATAAATGCCGATTTATTACGCTTAAGCAGATGGGGTTCGACATGGCTGATGGAGTTTTCATCATCCAAGTGTAGTTTCATGTCTTTTGGTCCTACTAAACTTCCTGGTCCCATAATTTTTCAGAATAACCCACTCGCAGAATGCCTCACCACTAAGGACTTAGGTCTAAGTTATACAAATAAGCTTGCTTTATCACCTCATGCAGATAGAATCTCTGCCAAAGCCGCCCAGATATGTGGATTCATATCGCATAATTTTTTCCTTCCGGAAATGAAGCTAAGACTTTATCAAATGTTTGTTCTTCCAGTCCTCGAATATTGCTGTCCTTTCTTCGGTTTAATGAACGCCTGCGACCGTAATAAAATCGAAAATGTTCAGAGGGTTTTCACCCGTAAACTAATCTCTCAAGCTTCGTCTAGTATTTCTTATACTCATAGATTTCAGCTGGCGAACATGAAGTTTTTGTGGGTTAGAAGACTCGAAGCTGGCCTTTGCTTCCTTTTTCGCATCAACTCTAGCTCCAATCTTCCGTACATTGACACTGTCACTCCGAGAGATCGGTCTTATGCCACGCGCAACTCCTGCATGGTGATTCCGCCGCCTCTTTGTACTACATCTAAGCGCTCCTTCTTCTTCTTTGCTTCCAAATATGCCTTCCTTTGGAATAATCTTCCGCCTGAAATTAGATTATCGCCTAAGTTACTGGTATTCAAGTCGAAATTACGCAACCATCTTACACCGGAAAGCATAAAGGCACTGTTAACGGTCTCATTCCCGAACACTCAGATTCTTGACTTCGAGAAGGGTCCTCCTGGGATTTAGTGGTAGATTAAGTGGTAACTCTTAATTATATCATTAGAATCCCCTGTTTTGAATTGGTTTCTAAATCCATTGCTATCCTTCCCCCCCCCCATAGCGACAATTTTCGCGGTTTTTGATGTCATCTCCCGCATTCCGACCTCATCCGTTCTGTCGACGCTCACGGCGGAACCCTCAGTATTCACTGTCTACTAGTAGTTCGGTCGTACCTTTCTTCCTCACTGCTCGGCTGAGCTCGAAGCGTGCTGTGGCCGATCGCTTCTCGGTTCCTCTCGTCTGGCCTCTTTGACGCGGCGTACCAATCCGGCCCAGACGATCTCAATTGTGAATCCCGTATACAATGCCATTTGCAAGCCAGTCCTGTCTGACCCACATTCGTACCCATCAAGGCTGACATTTATTGCTACCCTGACGATGACCGACAACATTCCGTTATATACCGCCACCTACAGGCCAGTCCTGCTCGTTTTTTTCTGTTATTATTTTTATGGAGGGGTTTTTTTTTCTCCTGTAAAATTAATCCAATCATTTTTAACTTTTTGTAAGGAGTTTTTTTCTTTTTTTCTTTTTTTTCCCCCTTCAATCATCATGTTTCTTAATGGACTTCTGATTCACAAACTAGGAATTGCATTTTGTAAAGAGTCGGCCTACCTCGTCTAAAACTCGCATGCAAATTTATTTTAATTTGCTTTGATGGGACCCCGACGGGTCTTTAATAAAAATTATCTATCTATCTATCTATATAATATAGTTGTACATAGGTTTAATATGAGCTCAGTGTGGCCTTACGCACAGCTAATATGTGACAGATCGACCGCCGTTTCCGACTATGTCCACGTGTGCCCCACAGCAAGATGAAGCACGGACGGTGACTTTAGCGTGAGTTAGTTTGCAGGGCTAGTAGACCTGCGTTGCATCTAGCGCACTCCCTTCTCCCCCCCCCCCGCCTGGACCCGTTGTCAATACATGGGCAAAAATACCGTAGGCGGGGAGAGGGCGCAGGGGGATGACCCTGTCGAGATCGCACCTTGGCGCTCCACTCCATACCCCCTGGTCCACACAGCAATTGACCAGGATTTTGACCAACGACAAAGGAGTGATTGGCACAGCCGGAGCCGCACCGAGGCCTACCGCCACACCTGGCTCGGATCTCGTGGAGTGAGAGTGCCATAAAGATCGCATTAAGAAGTAGCTATTCCAGCCTGACTCTAAGACCACCAGCCGGCTGCTTCACACAAACACACGACACTAAGATGACTGCGAGGTTCGAGTTTTCTTGTCAGCTGGCAACGTTCTAGGCCACGGTTTTTAGCGCACCGTGATAGCTTTAAGTGCGTCAGATTGTTTGTAGTGAGGAAAATGCGCTGAGCCGTCGAATTCACTCCCCCTTCCCATTTTCAGACCCCAGCCGCTGCCCGAGCCGGTCAGTTGACTGGATTTCTAACTATGAGTGCCGTTATAACCGTCTGAATGGGCGCATATGTTCGTGGTGCAGTCTGTCAGGCTGTGGAGTCGGCGCGTCTGGACCTGCTGTTTGCGAAGGCCAGTGGACTTGACGCGACGGAACATTGAAAGAAAAAGTCAGCCATCGTAGTGGTGGCTGTTGACTACAGACTTGTTGGAACATGGCGTCGCTGACAGATACAAAACACAACGCACCGCTATACGACGAAACCGTTGTTGGCACAAAAGACGAAGGCATAGATTAATGTTTGGCCTCGAGGAAGCTTGCCTTAACGTTCAACAAGTTAGAGGGAATGAGAACAACAGACTATTCTTTCGATTAAGGAGGGATCATTTCATATTGTCCAGGTGTTTTTCCTAGTATCCATCATCTTTCGTTTTTTCAATGGAAAATGCTGTACGACATTGCGAAGGAATGTTCGGAGATTCGCATACACAAAATTTCCTTAAAATCATAGCCTAGATATCTACTTAAAGCCGAGTTCTTCGCAGCAATCGAAACCTTGGTGACAGATCATAGCGGCTGTCGTCCTCGTACGAAAGAGCCACTTACGTGGATTTTAATTGGCCTACAAGGAACACGGATAAAAGTCAACTGACAAAGGTTGTCTGCCGCTCTAGCGCCCAGGCGCCAATTTGCCTTCCACTGCCGCGCATACGCCGCGCTGGGAATCATGTCACGACTGCCGAGAAACCGAAGCATGCTAGATGCAACATTAAGGACAGCAACCACAGGCGCCTTCATTCTCTGCAATCACCCAACTAACTCAGCAACGAAAACAGGCTATCTCTTACATGAATTATATATAAAGAAAGACAGACAGTTTTATTTGAGTACAGAAAAGGCACTTTCATTACATAGAAATTTTTGAAAGATATCTCAGAACGAGTGAGCAAACTTGTTCAGTTGTTAATTTATCCCTGTGATAACTACGCCCGCCTATTGATAATGCCAAGCGCTATAAAGAGACAGTGATAGATGAAAACAGAGGTAAGCACACAATGAAAAACTTGTTGGTCATTTTCATAAAAAAAAAGATACAAATCAAATGTGGTTTCGTGTTTTAAGGGGAAAAAACTATCGTTCACGGGGAAAAATGTATGCGCAGGATTGAACCGCCCAGCTGATATGAGCGTATGAGGGATGAGTATGCTCCTGGTTAATGGTGGAAGCATAAAACAACAGGGCTGGTTTCATCACCGTAACACTCTAGGTGGGATCACATTTCTCACCTTACTAGAAGAGCACTCGTTAGGATGGCGAGACAAGGGAACACACCCCGAGTATTAGCATTTACTTTAGGGTAAAAAGTAGGAGGAGACTGAAGACGTTGCGAGGTTCGTGGCTGAAGTTAGGGAGATGCGACCACGATTCTTCTTTGCTGACTGAATAAACCACAGGCAAGGTGGTGAAACAGAGAAACTCGTCGCAATCATTAACAGTTCGCTTTGGGTCGACACGAGCTAGAACGTTAGCGACCGCGAAGACCATCACTCTAATGTGCGGTGGGTGCGATCATATATATCTTGGCCGGCATGATCGTTTTAGTTCGCACATGATTGAAGAGGGGAGACCGTGAGGACCAAGGAGACTATCGCCAGGGTGACGAAATACAGAAACAATTCGGGGTAGATAGAAGTTTGCATTACGGTCAACATGAGGGGAGGCCGATTAGGGCCGCGAAGTTCCTCTCTGTGGGGCGACAATAGTAGTGAATTCAACTACCACTTAACTTGAAGAGGAAACGTCAAAGTCGAAAAACGAGAATTTTTGAAATTAAACGGAAAATGTCGAATTCATACTTTCCAAGGCAAAATGGTTATACAATTTTAACTTAAACACCGTCAATGTAGTAGATGATCTAACTTTGAGAGGAAGATTATTCCAAAAGAAGACATATTCAGGGGAAAGACGAACATGATTAGACTCACAGCAAAAATGCGTTGAAAGGAATTACGAGTGGCAGAAAGTGGATTTACTGAAATGAGGGCATTGGCTCATGCAAAATTAGGGCTAGAACCAATGCGGTACAAGAAGCAAGGGCCTTTTCAAGTCCTGTAACCCCCAGAAATTTCATATGCCCTAAATGACATTTCTCAGTCTAGGAGAAAAGGGTTTTCATGTAAGAAAATTTTTAGCATTCTCGATTCTGGTGTGGTCAGTGGCGTCTATTAGACCAAAGAGAGGACAAAAATACTCAAAGATTGGAAAGGTATACGTTTGGCAAATTTTTGATTTTATTTCCGAAATGAGAAGGTTGTCAGATATAAAACACTACATCTATTCAGATGAGCTGATATAGAAGGCTTACTCATGTAAACTATACCTACGTTCTTTGTGGTGGAGCGTTCTAGCAGATAATATTTTGGGAGATTTGGTGGCAAGGAGGCTTATTGGGACCGAATGACATGGAAATACACTTGGTTGGGGTAAACGCCACCTGTAAAGTCGAGGTCATTTCGACAGCGAAGACAAGTCAGAGTTTGTTCTTTAAACGCAAACATTTGCGTTGTCCGGAGAGAACTAACGAACGCAATAAAAATCATTGGCATGAGTGAATGTTTGCGCCTGCCCGAGTACTGTAAATATGTCGTTAATATAACGAAAAAAGAGTAATCAGCTCAGAAGTGCCTTGAGATATGCCGCTCGTGATCGGATGAGGTGTTGAGTACCTATAACCTACCAAGACATTTTAATTGCGGCTGGATAAGTAGGAACCGATGAGGCCGAGTAGAGGAGGACAAATGCCTAGGTCCTCGAATTTTTCTAGAAAACGTCTGTGTGGCACCTTATCGAAAACCTCGCTAAGGTCGGAAGAGACCACTGTTACTGCTTGCTGTCCGCTACGACGGGAAGAGCCCAAGTAAAGAGATGTTAAGTGACAAGTTCCACAGTGCATTCCAGGTAAAAACACATGTTGAGTAGACCCCAGGAGTTGACAGGAGCTCGACAGAAATCAAGATCATAATCAGCATTAATTCCCTCGGGAGGGCGTCCTACAGCCGGAGCTTTATGAACGTTCCGATAGGTGCAGGTTTTTTTTAATTTCCCCATAAGTTAATCTTCAAACTGAAGTAGATTAATATGCTTGAGATTGATGGGCCCAGACTGAAATGCAATATGAATATTTTGGCCGAGGTCCATCAGCCACAGCGGAGTGATCACTTAATTGTGGTCAACAGGCAACCAGTAATATATGCATAGGTCGCACGATATACCATATTTGACAGCGCGGGTACTAGCTAAGAGCCCAGACACGTGTCTCACCGATATCCTGCCGCCGCGTGGCACGTCTGCGAGACGTTCGGCTCATCCGCGTGCCCGCCAGTATTCCCGATGTACTTTCTGGCAAATACGCCTCACAGCCGTGTCGAGCAGCGACAAAATATCAAAGAAACAAGTGTCTGGGTTCTTCGCTAGTGTAGTGGGTTCTTCGCTGTCAAGTATGGTATACAGTGCAACCTATGTCCCCATAGTTATTAACGTCTGAGGGAGGCCCTGCCTTGTGTGCCGGAAGAATAATAGGAGTCTTCCGTGTCCCACGGAAGAATTCAGTTGAAAGTTAAAGTGAGAATAAACGATCGAGCAATCAGGAAAAGTCAGTTATTTTCTTGTTAGCTGAATGTACTTTACCATATTTTTCCATAGAGCGCGAATTATCAAAGGAATTATTTGTTTCTGAACAAGTTCTAGGGAGACACCTATGGTATTGAGAATATTGACTTATTGCGGAGGAAACCGCAGAACTGGTTCAGATTCCGTAGTAGGATGCTTTTCATGGGATTCAACAAACACTTCCGCCTTGTCAGTATCATCGACAACGAAGATTTTATCGTGATTCAGAAAGTGACGAAGTCCTTGACCATGCTTAAAGGCGCAGCAATGACAAAATATTTGTTCGCTGGATTTCGCAGGGTTCAGGTCACTGAGTGCAAGCGATCCTCGTTGTTAGTCGCGAACGGCAAAACTCAGAAGCTAATTTAAAGTTCTCTATGACCCTAAGATGGACGGATAAAGAACTAGCGGATCGGCCCATCGATTGCTTTCCCAATTTCTTCGGTCTGTTAAAAGGAAGGTGAGGAACGATGAAATCAGAGAAGTAAGGCTAGGAGATTTCGTTTAGCAAAAACTTAAGAATGGCCTCGGAAACGGCTGACATGAAGTCATACAGACTTGCTGCATCATTAATATCAGTCCAATAATCCGAAAAAGTTGCCGATTATGTCGATGTCTGCGAGGTCGAAAGTTAGGTAGGTCCAAACTGCGCTAGTCTCTTTTGAATAGGCGAGCGGAATGCAACGGTGAATTGGTACATAGTCGCTTTGGAAAAGGTCCAGCTCGAAATCAACGAAGAGCGGAACAATGGCATTTGTAAGCATCGGATTTACGATGCGATTATCTCTTGTTGGGTAGCGGACTAAATAAGGCCAGTCGGAAAAATTAATGACATCTTGAAAGGGCTGAAATCTAGGAAAACGGATGTCCAAAAGCCGATCAATATCGGGAAACTTAAAAGCTCCTGTGATCATTTCAACGCCAAAAGAAGAATCCGGAACAATTTAACTATTTCACATTGTTTTTCTTCATCGCCAAATGATGAGTTAGAAGGATCGCAAATGCACCAAAAATGACCTTTCTTTAGGATTAAACAGTTATAGAGGCGAAGTAGTAATTTTCAGAGTATTACGCCGCATTTGGCCATATTGTAGATGTTTTGAAGAAGCTCTAATAGAGAGATGACAAGTATTGCCACGCTTATTAACGCGAGTATGGAGTTAGATGTCAAAATTATTCATAATAAAGGAAGAGGCATGGATTAGAGAATCGGTTGAAAATTAAGTCACGCACATAATACTAGGCGTCAGCTTGAAGCGACGGCTTTTGGTTTAGCAATCGTATTTATAACGGGTCTAGCATTCAGTACTATGATATCTAATGTCTTTTGAGTAACGAGCATATGGTTACTGTTATCAAGGAAAACACTTGGATATGAGTGATTAAGCTGTAGATCAGTGCTTTTTATGAAGCAGATACCAAGTGCCCTAGAGCTATAGGTATATGGATGGTCAGTAAGGGGTGACTGAGAGGGAGATCTTAAATATTTCGGTAAGCAGTTTTTTAATATCGAACTATTAGGAGAGTTCCAACAACAAGAAGTCTCTTGTCCTGCCCATTCATGTCCCTACCACCCTAGTGGACAGACGCGCAAACAGGCCTAGAACCGACAGGACGCCGGAGGTGACAACCACCATTACGTTTCTGTAGAGAATACACGACTTCCACTTGTGTCCTCCTCCTTCTCCTCTAAAACTGGAATTAACGATTATTAGTTTGGCATTCTGAATATGCCCACTATTTAGACGCTACAAATCGTTGGATGGTTAAACCTCTGGATTTTAATTTCAAAGATATACGTCGGCTGATTTCGGCAAGATATAACTTTCCTTCGCCGAATACGCCCTTTTGACGTATTCTACCACACATGCCGCAATCGCTTTTATCTGGGTGTCCCTGATATTCTTATCAGCACTATTAAATAAATAAATAAATAATTTTTATTAACGACCCGTCCAGGTCCCATCAAAGCAATTAGTGTAGAATAGTTATTTTTGGTCAACATCCGACCAAATGATTTTGATCAAGGACCGGGACCAGCTTTTCTTGCTATCTAACATGTAACCTAATTTTTGAGCGTCGTAAATTAACGGTATCATAAAGTCAGGCGGCACTTCCCTTCTTTACTTGGTGTCCTATATATAAATGTACTGACGCGCCACCATCATCATCAGGCACGTTCCCTCGTCCGTCGCATGCCGGATTCTCATGTGTAACGGTGGCGGCCTTCTAGAAGATGAAAAACTTTCACAGTTCATGTCATCATTTAGGTGCACCGCGTTTTTAGTAGCCTATTCTGTTCGCTTGTAAGAAATTTTTCGGATGTTGAGAGTGCGTTTTATATAACAGCATTTTACGCGCTCGTTTCACAGTTCTAGTCACTTTTATTTAAAGATTTCGCCAGAGTAGACCCATCAGAACAATTCTTGTCACTAAGTCATATGCGTTTAACCCACTGTCAAAATCTATTATCATTCGTAATATCGAAAATTCGTAATTTCTGACAGTGATAATATACTGGCGATCCGTCGCTTATCTCCCCTAGACAAATGCGACCTCAAATAGGGAGCTTTACTAATAGGCGTTCACATCCAGTTGACATAATTTAAATACCAGTCATCTGCGTGGGACACTGTTAAAGGCTTTTCTGAAGTAAATATACACTGTGTATACTCATAAGCCTATTTCAGCTAATTTCGTCAAGTTCTCCATGCATACGATCAGGTTAGTGAAACAGGACCCAACCCTCCTACATCCGTGCTCAGTCACACTAAGCAAGCTACTCTCTTCAAGAGGCCACATTGGCCCTCTTTTTATTAGCTTCTCCATCTGCTGGCAACAGATGCTTGTGATATTCACTGGTCTAAAACCAGTTGGGAGGTTCTCTCGCCTCCTTTATATATGGCGCTTATGCTGACCTGCTTCCACTCAGTGGGAAGAGTCCTAACCCCCATCAGTATCTCGAAGATCTTGAAGAGCGGAGAGGACAATTGGTTCGCGAGTTCATTCAGGGCTTCTGCTCGTATTTATCCCGGCTCAGGCGATGTAGAGGACTACAGCTGTCTCAATGCTTTCCTTGCCTTGTCTGCGCGAAGGCCATTATGTCAATTGTGTTTCTAGATTTGATAATTACGGATCTAATCTGTCGATAAAAGCTGGCTACTCAGTACATGCAGATAAGAACAAATCGGATAAGAGGTTCGCCCTGTCGGAGTTACTGGCCAACTTATTTCCCGCGCAATCCTTCGGACGAGGAATGCAGTCTCGACTGTGTTTTGCCCTACTCGCCAAACCAAAGCTGTTTTCTGGGTTTCGTGAAAGTACTTTGATATTTATGACGCAGAATCTGTTCGTTCTACTCTCAGCAGAATCCGACAAATATTTCGCCGAGTTTTTGAAATCGGTGGAATGCTCCGGTTGTTTGCGCCTGACCTACGTCCTTTAGAGTCTCTTCTTCATCCTAGGGTTCTTGTTTATTTTTAATGCCATCTATGCGGGACGAGAAGCACTATATCCTATCAAAAGTGAGCACCAGCTCTCTACCAAGCACTGCATTGAGTCCTTAAAGAAGAATCGGTGTCTGGGTGATGCGCTTCTGCGGCGTTCCAGTTCATCTCATTAAGTAGACTTCCCATTAGACGATAATCCTTTTCTCATACACTTCTTTCTTCGACAGCTCAAATTTCGGATAAATAAGTGGGACCATACTCCTAGACAAGAGCTCAGTGGCCGCTTTGGTCAAGGGGTAGGTGAGAACCCAGTCCAGGATTGCAATTATCGTCCATGTAATAATGAACTCCAAACAGATTACCTGATGTCCATCGCGAAACCGCGTGTCCACCTTAACGTGTTGGATAAGGAACTCATCAGCGATTAACCGAATCGGTTTCTCTTCTAATAACTTTTCTGATCGCGTGCATCGCACCGATTCCCACTCGGTGTCTGGACGGTTGAAATCGCCAAGAAGCATTATTTGTTTGCTATGACGAATTATTTTTAGGTCGGTTATGAGTGTCTCTTCCGCATCCGTCCGCTGTTCGGAAGTCTGTAAACCAGGACAATATGAAGGTCTGGATGGTATGATACTTTCAAATAACAATTGAACAAAAGACAATGTCCCCTCTTAGAGGAAGCTCATCGTTGACGTAACCAGTGCAATTTCGTATAGATATCGCGATTACCCCATCTCTTCGTTTATTTCAGTCCGTGCAGAGAAACTGGAAGACATCCGACATGACCCCTGCATCTTCTGTTTGCTCATAAAACATTATCTCAGCCAAAACTACCAGGTTCGGCCAGTTTGTTAAACAAACCCTTTACACTTGTGTATATCCGATTTCGAATCCACAGGTGTTTGGTGGAACTGAACACCGGCGCGTTTATTGCTAATTTCACTAGGTGGTCTTACAAAAACGAGCGCTCTATTTTTTACAAATCGATTGTTTACTACTTTTTGGATTTGTTTTGCCCTCTTTCTGACGCTTCCTCAGTCCTACCGCCGGTGTCTTCACTTTCACCCGACCAACTGGAGTGTAATCCGACTGAAAGAAAACATTCCACGCTGATTGCTTCTTAGCCTGGACTTTAGAGACAAGGTGATATCTGCCTGCCGTTTGTTTTCCAATACGACTTTAACTACGTTAAGTCGTACCCCTCTGCGCTGTCCCTATATAAAGGCCCCTAATGGATGATTTTTTGGATGGAGACCACCTCATCGGGTTCTTTGGGGCCTTTCCAGTAAGTTGCAGGACGTCAGGAGATTCTGTTGGACTCACTTTTTGATGTCTAACCATGAACCTTAGGAACTCTCTGGACTACCACATAATCTGATCTCTCAGGGAAAAAGCTGGTGGTTGCATCGTGCCCTGTTTGTTCACGGTAGGTTGAGGCACTTACTTTGGGGCTGTCTTTATGCCTGCATCCTCGTTACTAACAGACTGTGAGCATGTTCGTGTCACCTTTGCTCCTAAGGATTTGGCATACTCTCTGGAAGGTTCTCTTTATCTCCAATAAAGTGCCACTTTAGCATGCGTGTGGATAGCTTTACTTGAACATAAGGT
Organism: Spirometra erinaceieuropaei; assembly: GCA_902702965.1. Taxonomy (NCBI): domain Eukaryota; kingdom Metazoa; phylum Platyhelminthes; class Cestoda; order Diphyllobothriidea; family Diphyllobothriidae; genus Spirometra; species Spirometra erinaceieuropaei. Next base: position 764,352 of record CACRXP010000103.1, on the reverse strand, counting down.
AGATAGCTACTCAAACTTATGTTGTTCTTATGGGTGGTTTCGACGTTTGCATCGGATCACCGTCTCCTAAAGTCAGCAATTGAGGTTCTCCCCGCAGAGTACGTTCTAGTTCCAACAGCAGGCCAGTTGTTTGGATCGCGTCTTTACAAAACATCTTGAGAGCATAGATAAGGCATAATGGCCACCTCCGCTCGGCCGAAGTGATCATATGACAAATTTACAAGGATACTGTCTGTAATGTTTAAAATATGCAATAAACGATATGAGGCCAAACAAGTGGCAGGGAGGTTAAGCTTAATGTGTATCAAGGCGTTTCAAATAGATCAGGATGCTATATTCTTCAAAAAACATCGTAAGGGACTTAGAATTGTTCAAGGAACGCCAGTTTCCCGTAATGAAGTGTCAATGACCCTTTGAAGGGTCGAGAAAACCAACTGATCTGACATACACACACAAGATTTGAAAAAGGGGTCAGCGAGAAGACAAGGTCATGAAAGCAATGAAAGTGCAGTCGCTGAATAACACAAAATTCAGAGAAACAAAGTTAAAGGTTAACATTTTTAGAAGGCGGAGCAATTTCGGGAAGAATTTGTTCCAACAAGCTGTTAAAAATCCTAATTTGCTCTATAGCTACTTATGTAAGAGCGTACATCGCAACAGCCTCGTTATTACAATGGGGAATTATGATAGTCCCGAGATCCCAGACAGCAAGAACAAAGATGAATTTTTTTCAGTTGTCTCAGTCTCTTTTCGAAAGAGAGGCAGATTCCATTCATGCGGTTACGAAAATATAGGGACGACAATTGCAGAAAATATTCTGCTTTGAGATGAAGCGATTTCCAGCGAAATAAAAACTTGGAATAAGGTAATACCTGTGGTCCGGAGAGGACTCCAGCGAAACCGTTTGTTGAGCTTGTCTGATAACCGTCTCGTAACTCTTCTTGTTCCATAGATCGTTTGGTGCCTAAATTCTCCAAAGAGACGGGAAAACAGCCCACATCACACCGATTCACAAAAGTGGTAGTCATGCGCCTGCGGCTAACAACAGAACCGTCCGCCTAACAACCTGCTGCAAAGTCATCGAGAAGACCACCAAAAAGAATCTATGAGTCATATGGAAACCCAAAATCCCTTCTCTGGTGCATGATACGGTTTTCGTGGACAAAGATCATGTGAAAATAGTTTACTTTACGTGAGGCAATGCTAAACAAGGGCACTCCATCAGCAATACACTGTGAACGCCACCTAAGTTGATTTTAGGGGGGCCTCTCCTGTACAAGTTGAGATTGATGGGTATTGGAAGCACAGTTTTTAAGCGGATTGAGAACTTACTCGTAAGTAGTTCTCATATCGTCTGTGTACATGACCATCGTGGCGCACAGTCGCGGAGAGCGGAGTTCCAACGGGTCCAGTGCTGGAACTGACCTTTATTTTCTTTATAAATGATCGCATCCAAAAATTGGGCTATTAATTTGCCATGTCCGCAGATGATATAAAAACCCGAAAAGTCATCTATAAGGCTGCCGACGAAACGAACTTCTAAGCAAACGTTTATCGACAAAAGTGTGATTCCGCAAACGGTTCCTGTCACTTAACTGGCACAAGTGACCCATACCGGGTCTCAGAAATCGCATCTGAGTCCACGGTATGTGCACCTTTAGCGGACAAGTCAATCTATAACGTGATCCCACGCTAAGACCAAGTCGAAAAAACCAGGCCAAACGGCCGCGCCGGGACGGATTTGACTATCATCGCCGCCCAGAGAAGAGCAAAGGCTATGGGAGGAAAGTCAGTTAATCAAACCGAAACCCACACCAGTTGGAGTCCCGCGTAACTGTTACATAAACACAAACTTAAACAAAAGTAAATAAATGCAAGTTAAGTAAATGCTTAACAAACAGAACGACTATAAAAAGTAGCGTATAAACAAACATACGGCAGGGGGATGCCACACACCGGTCATCTGAACGGAATATCACTCCGAGAAGCCAAATCCCAGAAGGATCTCGGTGGTTGGATTACAAACACTCTAAAGTCTTCTACACACTGGTTTAATACCGTTAGGGCCATAACTTCAGTGCTGCACTTAATTATGTGTGCGTTCATAGTTTCCGACGAGGCCATAACAAATGCCGCATACAGATTCGGGTTACTAAAACTTCTTTCCAGCGTCGACTGACAGCAGAATCCATTATATGCCCCAATAAGTTTTGTGGGTACATCCCCAGTAGGATAAAAAAAATAGGGACCAAACTGTGTATCTAAAGGATAACCCTGGAAACTCATTAGTTAAAAGGCCACAGAAAGTACAGTCACTGTCTCACTTTTTCCGACCGGTTTTTACGATGGAGCCCTCTGTGGACAATCGGGAGTTTGAAATAGGCCAAGACAGTCGGAAGTTCCAAGTGGGTCAAGAAATTGCCGTCATTGATACCGCCGCCTTTTCCGTCGAAGAAGAAAGACTCGTCCTCAGTCAAATTAAGCCAGACACGTTTCCTGGACCCGACGGGATTTCTGGGTGATACTTAAGGAACTAGCAACGGAACTGGCAAATTTCTTTCGGCTTTCTTTGCGAACAGGGAGGCTGTCCTCGCAGCGGAAGACAACCCACCTCGTCCCCTTATATAAGAGAAGAAGCAGAATGGCAGCAAGCAGCTTCAGGCCTATTCGCTTGAATTGCCTATCATGCAAAAAGATGGAAGTCCTAGAAAAGAGTGCATTACAACAATTTTTTAGAAAGACCCACATCTTACAGAATTTCCAACAGGGCTTCCGGAGGGGACTTTGCTGCCTCCCAAATTTGATAATTTGTCTGGAGGTCTGCACCTAGGCTTTAGAAGAAGGCTTCGAGGTCGATGGCGTGCAAATCGATTCCCACAAAGCACTGGGCGCTGTCCCGCACTAACACCTCCTTCATAAATTGAGCGCCCTCGGCATCCCGAGAGGTCTTCTTAACCGGATAAGGGCGTTTCGGGCCGGTCGAAAATTGCGCGTTCGTATCGGAGATTATGTGTCAGAACGGGTGAACATAACTGATGGTGCGCCTCAAGACCCAGTTGTCGACCCTTCCTTTTCATCCTCCGTGTTAATGACAGTCTTAAAGAACTCGACTGCAGCAAAATAATGTTTGCGATGACGTTAGGCTCTGGCAAGTCATTAAGTTCCAGAATGACCAGAGAGTCCGTCAGAATAATCTGCACTGACTGGAAACGTGGCCCGAGAAATGGCTTATGGATTCCAATGTGCATGAGTGTGCCGTCTGTTATGTATGCAAAACAGAAGGCTAATTGGAAATAGGACGTGTACTGAGTACGATAGACAGCACAAGTGAGGAGGCTTGTGGAAACGGCCGGGTTCAGTTCAGCTCAGTTCAGTTTATTGAGGGAAATAGGCGTAAGCCTTTGAGTACCCTATTTGCAACGTAAAAAATGTGTGGTGTACAGATAGATGTTCTGGGCTGAAATAGTTCGAACACGCCCATAATGGTGGGACAAAATGAGAAGGAGTTACAGGGGGTGAGCTCGATTTCTCATCGTTCTTGGTCATTTCGGAACATAAATATGTCCAGATTCTTCTTAACACTTTGTATAGATGGTGACATCACAACATCTGCGGGAAGCTCATTCCACGGTTTGACCACCCGAACCGAGAAGGAGAACTTCCGCACATCCAGCCGTGCCTGCTGAGTGCGCAGTTTTAACGGGTGAACTCGGAGGTTGGTCGTGGTAGCAAATTCAAAAAAGTCCTCGAAGGCCAGATTGCAATCCAACCCATTTACAATGCGGAAGGCTTGCAAGAGATCTCCGCGAAGTTGCCTGTAACTCAAAGGAAAGAGGTTCAGATTTAATAGGCGGGTCGCATAAGGAAAGGAGCTTTGACCCCTGACCATCTTCGTGGCTCTCCTCTGGACTCTTTCGAGGCAGTTTTGATCCACAACACCCCACGGCCTCCAAGCTTGTATGCCGTACTCTAAATGCGGCCGGACGAATGTTCCGAATGTCTTAGAGAAGGCTTCTTCGTCAAAGTCCATAAACGCACGCTTGATGGCGTACAGTACGGACATTGCGCTTTTTGCCACCCTCGAACAGTGGGCGGATGGTTTTAGGGAACTCGTCGTAAGCACACCGAGGTCCTTTTGGGCTTCGACCTCTTGTAGGGCTGCACCGCCCAGAAAGTAGCCTCTTGTTCTGGCGGATCTGGCTGTGTTGCCTAGGCGAAGTATGCTACATTTGGCAACGTTGAACCGCAGGAGCCAACGGTTTGACCACTCCTCCAACCAATTCAGGTTCATCTGCAGTCTGTCTTCATCGGCAGGACCACGAATTACACTCCATATCTTCATGTTGTCAGCAAACATTGCTACTTCACAGTCCAAATCTCTTGCGGCATCGTCCACGTAGATGAGGAACAAAATGGGTCCCAGTACTGAACCCTGGGGGACACCACTTTCGACCATAGCCGGATCTGATTTTCCCCGACCGACGCACACAACCTGGTGTCGACCCACAAGGAAGTTTTCGATCCATTTATGGAAGTTGCCACCGATCCCTATTTTTTTCAGCTTATGTAAGAGCCTTTGGTGTGGCACAGTGTCGAAAGCCTTCTGGAAGTCGATGAAGGCTATGTGGACCGCGTGCCTGTCGTCGAGAGCTTGGGTCCAGCTCTGGAGAGATTGCAGCAGGTTTGTCGTGCAGGATCTTCCTTTTCGGAACCCATGTTGGCATTTCGATAGCAGGCCGTGAACTTCCAGGAATTGCATTAGTTCACACTTTATGATCCTTTCCATAACTTTGCAGAGAATGCATGTCAAGCTTATGGGCCGGTAATTTGTCGTCGCTGCCCTGTTACCTCCTTTTTGTAGCGGAGTAATATGCGCCAGCTTCCAATCGACAGGAAGTGTTCCAGTGTCAAATGACGTTTGAAAGAGCATCGACAAAGGCACAGAGAGCTCACGCGCAAGTTCCTTCAGAAGCTTGGATGGAATCTCGTCTGGTCCTGGCGACTTCGATTCGTTCAATGCCTCTAATTCTCTTCGGACAATGCCTTCTGAGAAGAGTATATCACTGACGCTTGGAGTCGGCAGTTCTTCTGTGGAGGGAGGAAGGAACCTTGCCTCGTTTGTATAGACTGATTGGAAAAACCATGAAAAATACGCAGCTTTATCCCTACTATCAGCGATCTCAACGCCATCAGTAGTCTTTATCAAGGGGATTTGATGCCTGTTCCTTGTAGTTCGTCGGAGGTAGCTGTAGAGCAATTTTGGGTTCTGTGTTGCTTTTTGTAGCAAGTTCTTCTCGAATTCCCGCCGCGTCTGAATTATCAGCTTCCTCAGTTTGTTCCTCTGTGTCTTGTAGGTGTTGAAGCATTCAGCTTGTCTAGTGACGCAGTATTTTCTCCACAATTTGTGCTTCC
>CACRXP010000103.1:723454-758262 GCA_902702965.1 Spirometra erinaceieuropaei | reverse complement strand
TTCTGTGAGCATTACTCCGTTATCGCGGACGTCGTGTTCTCTAGGCTCTTCCGTTACCTGATTGGTTCCATTTACATGCCTTGTTTCAGTCAGATCACTGGACGCTACGGGCTCACTTGTGTTGGCGCCTTGATCAGGTGGTCCAACGAAGGTGTCTGTTTTAGCTGAGTAGCTGTAGTCGTTCGTAGTATTACAGACTGGTTCCACTGAAACGGCATATATTTCCGAACTACCTTCCCCTTGAAGATAGCCAGATTGTGTTCGCCATCCTTCAGTCTTGATTTTAACTCCAAGACAAGTTCCCGGCGTTTCAACCGTTCCGCTGGTGAATAGTCCGGTTGAAAAAAATCCTGTTTGTGTGTGTTTCTGAGATCGGTTTTTTTAGAGAGGATAAACTTGATTTGCTCTTTGTTCTCCAGCATAATTTTGAGAGGGCGAGGTGGTTGTGCTACTGTCCTGTCTTCACTCCTTTTTCCTATCCGGAATGCTTTCAGAACCTTTATTTCCATGTCTGCCGGCAGTAAATGATTTAGCAGACCATGAAAGGAAGCAAGGTCCTCTGAGACACGGTCTTCAGGTCTGACTGCATTCGATTCTGACAAACCCTGAATAACCAGACACTGCCGGCGAGCATGGTCCTCCTTACTCTGTCTTTCCGGTGAATGCGCTGCATGTGGGCGAGGACGATTTACGGAGTCATCGCTTGGACGCACACTTTTACTGTCTACCGACTGTCCCGAGCAACCCATCAGGGCTGGCTGAGACTTCAGAATCCTGTCATGGCGTTTCCCTCTCCCCTCTACCCACTGGTTGATGTCTTCACATTCAGATACGTGCTCTGTAGTGTGCTCGGGGTGGTTGCCAGAACAAGAGGGCAAGAGTAGACTGGATGACCCAGGTATATCGTCTCCAGGCAGAACAGAAATCCCATCACATACAGCAAGAGGCTTAGGTAACATGGATTCCGCGTTAGGTAATTTTTTTGCGACATCGCTTAAGACATCGTGCGTGGGAATCGAGTCTCCCTTTATCGGCGGCTTCGTTTTCATTCTCCTGCTGTTACCGGCGTCTGCGGTTTTGGCTGTTGAGTTGCTACTCGTGTTTGAAGATACCCCCGAGGAGATATTTTTTCGCGTTTTTTGCGTTTTGCTCTTCGTTTTTGGGATACTAACACTGGACACGTTCTGGCCGACTACGGTCTGTTGTACGAGCGTCCTTAAATCAGCAAGCTTCTTTTCCAGTTGTTCTACTTTGATTTGAATATCTGCGCACCCAGCACAAGGCTCGTCTTCGTACCTCACACTTTTTGCGGTATTTACTCTTTTTGCACGCTTTGCTGGTCGTTGGCTGGAGGCGAAGGTTGAGCGAGCACAGGGTCTGGATGCGAAGGACAACACACCGGACTTATCTTCCAAAGAGGTGCCGTCGCTGGCCGTACTACTACAGTTATCCTGCTGAGAATCCATAAACTTCGACGTGATATAATAGGTATAATTCCGCTTTCGATGTTATAACGAATACGTCCGCTTATATATGATGAATTAAAGTGAGTATTCAAAACTCAATAAGCGAAAAAATACTTAAAATCCAATAAATTTTGTTGAATTTAATCAGAAGCGACTTAGCCCTTTCCAGATCTCGTGGGACTTGAATAACTGCAGACCTTGAAGGATTTTGAGCGATTGGTTTTCTAGGCTGTATACCGTGAATCGGTTGCGTAGCCAGTTGCGTTGTCAGTTGGACCGTGCTGATAAACAAATTGCACTTAATCCAGGTTCCAGGCGAATTTCGATGCGTGAAAAAATATTCCAAAAATGCACAAAGTTAGTCTGTACGTACGGTTCCAGTATCAATGTCAGAGACTAACTGTGGGATGGTATCCAAGTCGAAATTGTCCCAGTTGGAGCGCAGAATAATTCCGTCGTGCTCGGTTGGGCTCAGTTGTGGCAAGGGGGACTGTCATAGGCTGATGGGTGGCCAATCAGCACAAAGACGGTGTGAACAGGGGGCCATGACCTTGATCGTTCGCTTGTCACGCGTTTGTGGCATGATGTCCTGACGGCCCGGGTAGGATACGCTGCACCGTCTTCATCTGCGTCCAAATAACTGTCACTCCAAATGATAGCACAAGGGCATATCACTTGAAAAGCATTACTCTTCCCGCAGAATCTTTGCAGAATGGCATCGGTGTTTGGATACACAGCACTGTAGTGCATCAAGGCTGCAAAAACCCCATGGTAGTACTCCATGCGAACCAGAGCGCGTTTTTAACCTTTGGTATAGACTTTTTGGAAGAGTTTATGGCACCTTTGTTAAGCCTCATCTGGAATATGGCATACAAGCATGGGGAGCATGGCTAGCAAAAGACCAAACATGCCCCGAAAAATTACAACGCCGTACAACAAAGCTGGTGAATGGTTTAAATTGCCGATCCTACAGGGAAAGACTGAACTGTCTTCGTGTATTCCCCCTGTGTTACAGGCAGCAAAGATGTAATCCTATACTGGTTTAGAAGATAATACATGGCTTTGGGCATGCACCGAGCTTTGAGGACATGTTTCATTGACACCGCTTGCTCAATCTTCGTGGTCACTCAATGAGGCTCCGCAAAAAAATGTCCCGGCTGAACTTCCACCCTGAATTTTCTTTACACAAAGGGCTGTGGTGAAGTGGCATGATCTTCCCCAGTTAGTCATGCAGGCGACATCACTTCAGCTCTTAAAGAAACGCTTGGGTGATTATTTGTGTCTCCTATTTTACCTCGACAGGCTGAACCTGAGCTGAACACCCAGTGAACCTTGGAAAGTCTGTCTTCTGAAAAAAATGTCACTTAAATCGCACAACTATTATTTTACTAGTGGAATTTTTCATTATTCACACACGGGTGTATATAACGTACTGGCATATAACCAATAGGGCTTTCACAGGCCTTGACTACAGTCCTATCCAAATAAACTGAGACTGGAAAGTTTGCAAAGCCGCATTGTGAGTATGTGACACAGGCTCGCCGATCCTGAAGTCGGACGCGTTAGAACGTGCTTGAAAGGGTTCGGGGACGGGACATCAAAGTGCTCCGAGTTCAAAGAGTACTGTCATACTGAACCCGCCTAACTAGCCTAAGTATCCTTCCTTTGAGTAACAGATAGTTTCGCAGGAAATTACCACACACCTTCCTTAGTGCATATGGTTTAGACTGAGTCGGCATGTGTGAGTTCTCTTTTAAGTTTCCAACACAGCCAATCTTCGCACATATCTCTTATAATCGGGTGCGCCCCAATGCATATTAGATGCGAGAAAGCATTTTTAAACGGTGTAATAATAATAATAATTATTATCATTTTTATTAAAGACCCGTCGGGGTCCCATCAAAGGGACCATGAAATAAGCTGCCCGAAGCGACTGGTATTTCAGTTTACGGGATCATTTGGATATCATCCTGACATACACATACCGCATCAAGAAGCGGACTATGTGATTACGTCACTGCAAAAACTATGCACGCAGGCGAAAAACAGTTTGTTCATACTTTGTATTTTAAGTTTCATACATGGTTGTTAATTATTCTGATTTATGTGTGAAGAGCGGAGCTCGGAGGCATAAGTATATTCCCTTCGAGTATACTGGAATGAACTGGACATGAGTACGGTTAGGTCAGTAATTCACCATGCAGCATCATCCGATATGAGACTGTGTTGTGGTAGAGGGCGCTCTTCGATTGCGCTGCAGGACCCACTCCTCCCGTTTGACTTTTGGGGTCGATCTAGTGCCCCACACAATTATAATGCCATTCTGTATATAATACTAACGGCTGTGTAGCTGTCTGCAGGGCTTTTGATGGACCCCAAGGCACGGCGGACAGAATATGCTCCTCAATGCGATTTCCGAGCGCCTCTATAGTATGGTTAGCTAACCGATAACAACCGGCAGGACATCGAGCCAGTGGTTTAGTGGCTAGAACCTAGGATTCCTAACCAACGGAGCACAGGTTCGAGCCTCAGGGGTCGCAAGCCTGGATAATGAAGGTTAATAAGCCAGCAGTAGCGCTTCCAGTCCCTCTAATCTTTGTCCATGGTCTTATTGTGCATGAAGCTCTGTATATACCGCTAGTACGTGCTTACGTGTCCCCAAGAAAAAGCGGAAGATTCTAAACTTATCTTTCACCCTTTCTGTATCTTGAAATCGATTCCTCTCTCAATCAAAATTTGTAACAGATGAGATCGCCACTCAAACTTTTGATATGACCACGTCGGTTTTAGTTTTTTAGTCTGCCCTTTTATGCGTCTGATTTATATCGGGTCCCTGTGTTTTATGGAATTCATCTCAGCTACTCTCTACCTTTAACACTATTGCGCACCTTTATGATCCTATCTCCTAAGCCCATCGCCCCCGGGCCATTCTTCTTGTCTGCCGCAAAAAATTATTGTGTGGCCTGAACTCTGGCCAACTAAACATCTAACTTATCTAGGTGACTGATGGACGTTCGTCTGCTAGGTTTCTTTATAGTATTGTAAACTGTAACTACCAGAATCAGGATGATTTAACCCCAGGAAAATCACCATGAATTAAAAACTAATCGAACATATATTAATCCTCTTCTAACCCCAATGCCCGGCTGACAGAACGATCTTTGTGGAATCAAAATTAAGTGAACAAATACTGGCACAATTAAAAAATCGCCCCTCAAATTCATTATCAAATAGAGGATAAACAGTGGTAAAATATAGTTTGTGCGGTTTACGGGAGTGCTTACGAAATTGTCCAAGGTGAAGGGAAAACGGTGTGGGCGTTTGTTTAAGTGGGCCACCGCGCGCAGTTAGGGTTTCTACATGTGAGTGTTCATCTTCGCTTGCTTCCCCAATTTGCTTTTTTCTATTTTACCGCCTAGTCGCTTTCTTCTTTAGCATGGCTCTCAGGCCCTTACATCATCCTAAGATCATCAAGAAGCATACTAAAAAGTTTCGCAGACACCACAATGATCGGTACCTGCGTCTTGGTGTGAAATGGCGCAAACCGAAAGGTATCGACAATCGGATGCGCAGGCGCTTCAAGGGGCAAATGCGTATGCCTAAGATCGGTTATGGCTCTGCCCAGCGAACCCGCCACATGCATCCTGATGGCTTCAAACACGTCCTTGTTCATAATGTTAAGGTAAGGTTGCTGCTCATGTCGACTTGTCTTTAGGAATTGGAAGTTCTTTTGATGCAGCACAGAACCCATGCTGGCGTAATCGCCAGCACGATTGCAAAGAAGAATCGTGTCAAAATCGTCGAAAGGGCAAAGGAGCTAAACATCCGCCTGGTGAATCCGAACGCCAAGATAAGGCAGACTGAGAACGAGTAGACCCTTGTATAAATAAAGGCGGTAATGGCAAGTCGGCCTTTTAAATCGTGTCCTTATCGCTTTGGTCGCGCGTCCTCGTAGTTACATCCAGCTTTCCATGCAGCCAACCCGGTGAAGGGTTACCGTTTTGCCGATGTCTCTTGCCTAAGTTTTCGGCCAACGATCACATGTTTACTCTCCCTTGCTTTGAGTTAGCTAAAGTTGTAGCCGTCTTGCTTTTTCCTGAACCTGTATGGCTGCTCATGTTGGAATCCAGGCGAACTGCCCAAATTCTTCGACATTTTGGAATCAGTTACTTGTTCGTCACGTCTCCTTGTGGTCATTTCTAGTGATTCGTGTTGGTAAAGTAGCTGTTAACCAGACATCGAAGGAGTGCTTGCTGTTTTACTCTCGTCTTACACTCTATCCCTGAATGCTGTTCGAATACCTCGACTAACCAAACCGACGCTCTCAACTTAGTTTCCAGAGTCTAGGGCCTTTCTAATTTCCGTATCTACCCGGGATTCCGGTATCCCTCGTGGCAATGGGTGTGGTTTTATAGGGATTTGTTCTGAAAGCATTTCTCCTTCGAGCTGTCCGCTCTCGAATATCTACAAAGTTGGTTATTGCGTGGTATGTGCCCTACTGCGCGGCAGAGAAAGAAAACTGGCATATTTAATCTGTAGTCCTTGCATATCAATTGCAACGACACTGATCCGGTCCCTTAGCAACATCTCACTTGTCAATATTCTGGGGTATTAGGCGATAAAATACAAAAAGATGAAAATAAGCCTAGTCGTGTTGATTTTGTTTTTTACTCCCTCAGAGTTCACGCGCTGGTCGTGTGTTTTGAAGCACAGGGAGATGTTTAGCTAAAAAGGCTGCACTGGTACTCAGTAGCTTGGAGTATGCGTTTGGCCTTTGCAGCCAGTCTCCTGGTTTCCTTGTTCAAGGGATTTGCGGTGCCCTTGCGCCCTTCTAAGTGGTTCTTCCAGACCGATAATTGCTGGATTTCTCACCTGGCCGGGCTCACGGGTTGGCCTGGGAAATGGCCACACCCTGTTGCTACCGAGATTTTATTTGTCGCGCGCAACCGAGTTGGTCGCTGGTTTCTCATAGCCCAGAGTCTGTCGCAATAATCGACTGAGAGTATAGGATTGGCTTGCTCGACGTTGGCTCTCCTAGCAGCCTTGGGCGTCACTGGATGCGGTTATGTGCTTTCATCGGCCAGTATTATTCGCAAAAGTCTGGCCTGCGGACCTCTTATTGTTGACAGCCATGTGATTAGCGGTCTAAATACACAGTTATTACACAAAACCCCCAGTTGCTAGCCAAAAGCCATTAAAAGAGGGTCTCCGTTGTCATCACGCTGTGAGTGGTATAATTTGCAGAACGGTCATTTTGTTCTGTGAAAACGTGGTTTCTCCTGAAGTGATTACAGTGCTTGACGTAGTGAACGCTAATGTTGCACTAATTAGAACGTAGGTGTTTGGTTCTGGTCGTCTAAGACGCCTCCCCATCCTTGTGGAAGGCACACTCGCACCAGTCTGCCTAGTGGGTTCCACTAGTGGTCGTGCGGTAAGCCCGCCGTCATTTCGCCAGCCCATAGTATCAGCACCACCCGGGGCTGTGGCATTATTGCCATTTGATGGAGAATAAGCCGGAAATGACCGTCTCAGTCTTGCATCTATTAGCTGTTTTCATACAGTGGCGTGCATATTGTACGGGTTGGGGGTCATCCCTGCAATTGCAGTTTTTAAGTCTTAGGGTCTGTTTGTGAAGGTTCTCATGGGGGATTCGAGTCTCATCTCGGAATTCGGTCTGTTTCGGGGAGGAACCTATATGACACTCAGCTTAGCCAGCGAAACTCGTTTAGGCTTGAGTGGTGGCATGGTTACCCCTCACTAGTTAACAGGCAAAGTTCTTGTGAAGTTCACAGAAAATCGAGGTGAGACTGCTACCCAATAGACAGGGTAAGTGCGACCTCATACCCAGAGCCAATGCCATTCATAGGGTTTTCATTGTCCTGAGAAGAGCTCTGGGTCCGGCACGATATCTAATCGCTCCAAAGGTCCGTCTGTATCGCTTACCCATCCGGTCGGTCCTTTATTACTGAATGCTGGACTGTGCGCGTGGGTAAGCGGAAGCGAAAAGTCTAATCACCGCTGCCTGTGGACCATCCCTCGAGTGAAATACGGACTTCGCCTCAGGTGGAACAGTCTACACTCGTTGCGACATCCTCGCAAGGATATCTCAGGCCATCCAAGAGAAATGACAAGGGATTTGGGCACTTTCCTAGGCGTCTGCCACTAGGTCGGCGTTGCAGATCTCGATCCGGTACTGTTATTTTCTAGGGATGCCGAAAAGGATACTAACTCCGAATGTGGCTCCACACTGTTCGTCAAGACATGGGGTGGTTCTCGGTCCTTTTGAATTCGGTTCCTGTCACAGGAGTTAAGAATTGGTCAAGCACTTCAGGTCCACTGCCGTAGATCACGCGGGGAGAGGTGTGACTGGCGACACCATCGAGGCGGGCTAGGCCAGGCACGATCATTAGCTGTACCAGTAAGCGTAGCAAATTTGTCACGAACGCTGAAGGCCGCCACGGCTCAGGAGGAGACACGATCATGGATTCGTTTATAGTAAAGTAGACTTGCGCAACACATCCTGCATTATCCGCATGCTCGCTGTTCTCTAATGATAAGGCAATCGAAGCGACTAGAGGTGGGCGCATACAGTGGATGGGTTCACCTCTGTGCATGCCACGTATCCTCGCAGCACCTGATCTCGCGCCACTTGGTCTTCGGTTTGGGTATTTCGGATCTCACAAGACTGCGAATGCTGTAAAGTCCAGATTAATAATAGACAGTGTCGTGGTAGCTCGTAACGAGGGTGGTCTCATTGGTATCTCCGACAGGGCCGGTTTGGGCCCTGAATATGCTCTGACAGTAGAAACATATTGCCAGGATTTGGACAACTTGACTGCGCTCTGAAGTACTCCAGTCGTGCGCTTGTCGCTTCGCCTTGATCTGTATTTAGGCGGCCCCGTAGATAGCTGTCTTCATTTGACAGCATATGTCAGTGCCTGCTTGTCCTGGGTCATTTTACGAAGAGACTCGGTTGATTTAAAATTGGGTCGGTGTCTCAAAGATGCTCTTGTGACGTGGTTTTTCGCCTTGTCTACAACTAACTTCATTGATGCCACCATACAATTATCACTGGAACGGGACTTCATCAGCCATCCCCATGACGTGCACGCTGCACACAGATGGAGCCCGAGTGCCTGCGGACCTGTCCTGCCACTTGATCATTGGTATCCTAGAGGACGGCCTAATTGAATGGTTCAGTTCTTGCTTGGTTTTGATCGACAGTCCACGCTTCTGTCCCGTAGAGAGGCACTGTCAGCATACACCCGTTCCCCCACCTTCGTGTTGAGGAGTATGTCAGCAATCTCAAACTCGGTGTAACCTACTGAAAACCCAACTGAATCAGGAGGTTCGGGATGCAATTCCGTCGTCGATCTCGGTATTTTCGAACACAGCGCATCCGAAGTACACGATCAATCTATAGCGGGGAAATCGCTGTCTTTGGCAGTTACTGTGGGCCTGATTTATTCGACAATTGGAGTCTCTTGTGCGTGAGAATGATTCCGTGTGGGCGGATGGTCATTCGGAAGCTGATACCACCGGAGGCGGAAAGGTCCAGACTTGCAACCGAACCTTCGCTGCTAGCGAACTGTGGACAAAGACAGGTTTCCTTGTTATGCGCCTGTTTAGTGTCTCACAAATGCCGTTCCAGATTTGCCGAAGTCCTTGCGCATACAAATATAATCCGAATAGGTGGTGCTGAATTCTGGCGCCTTAGTCACTCTTGGATCAGACATATCAACACGACTAAGAAGTTGGGAGCGTTAATTGCATGGGTACTCTGCCCAGGTCATTGAAAATGTCTATCTTTGAAGCAGAAACACTATCCAGAAAAAAAAACAGTTGGCACCCGTCTCAGTAGTGGAGATTTGGACGTGTCCAATTTATGGATGCCGAAGCGCCAGTCGGAGCCCCTATGTAGTGAGCTTTAGACGACTCGAGAACATATTTTACAAACCTCTGTGCGGAGCCATGGCCGGTAAGGCGACAACATTGGATGGCAGGCAGTGTTCTTCAAGCCGTAATACCATTCTGGCTTGTGATTACCTTCAGGCACCCAGTCACGAGTGAAGGGGGCATAGCTGCAAATTTAACGACTACCTATCGGTCAGGCTTGGGGACATGCTGGTTTATTAACAAACTTTCGGCGAATCTACACTACTTGTCACCTTTGGAGACGTCGGACAGGCCCCGTCCTGAGAGGGGGGGGGGGTGCATCGACGAACCGGAGCTTTAAACCAGCTCGCAAGCCGTCTCCGTACCAGCAAGAATTTATAGCAGCGTCCAATGATTTCTCCCGCACTCACGGGGGCATTATTTTGTAGACCGGACAGACGACAAGACCCATTTGGCTTAGTCTCGGTCGGGCCCTTTTGTTTGAGATCTCTCGGTGACCGGTTGAAGACAACCTCGCATATCTTATCCCTCCAACCAAGAGCTTGCTCACTACTCCACAGCTCCTAAGATATCCGGATACCAGCGTTCTGCTCCCAAATTAATACTTGAACTACGCTGTTTCGCGGCCTACCGTGTTATGAGCGTTGGGAGTCTTATCACGGCAAAGAATAGGAAATGACTACAGGCAAGCAGTATTCGACCTGACCTGTACGCTGAACGATACACACTACCGGGGTGCGGTGGCACATCAAAGTGCGGGTTCACTCCATCCACTTGCGCCCTCCCGCCTGTGGTCACGACACCAGGCCTAGGTGGAGGAGAGGTTGCGGTACATCCTGCGCAAGTATGCTGCCACTGCAAATTCACGCGCAAGTAACCGCCCTCGCACCGACCATGCCGTGGGCCGCACGGTGGACGTAACCGGAATCGACGGTCGAAGTATCATCCGGGCAAGGACACCACTACGGATACAGCATAGGCGGTTACTGTGGTAAAACGTGCCACAGTTGCCAGTACTGAAACTCCGATGTCCCCTCTGGTTGATAGCACACTTCGTTTTCGGCCAGCGTTTTATGAGGCTGGGTAAGTACGACATATTCTTAAGAGGGATGTTCTGCCGCTCATTTAGAAAACTATGACCATCCTTGACACGTATCGTGAGCGAAGAATGAACAGCGTAATCGGTGCAGAGTTTCGAAGGCTCGGATAACAGTCTAGAAGGTTTTCTTTATTGCAATCCAGTGACAAAATAAAAACAGCAAAAGGGTAGCATGATCAGTAAATTTCGAAAATGTGTAGAGAAGTAAAAAAATGAAAAGTTGAAGTCACAACTGCACTGTTAGAGATAATGAAGTACTAGTGTATGTGGGGTCGGGGTGGCAATGCCGTAGCCATTTTCCAAAAACGAACAAGTCATGTCGTTCTATTTAACTCGTATATGTAGCAGTCGATTGATTCCTGATCGTAGAGGACCAATTGAACATCACGCAGGCTGACAAGTACGTTGTCACTCAAAAATCGTTTAATCGTCTTGACAATCGTCTCCGCAGCCACTGCTTTCGGGAAGCCGGCACTAAAGAAGAGAATTCATGTAAGAGCAGATACTTTAGGGGAAAAGCAAAGCAAAGTCTACGACTGGAGACAAAAGTTCGGATAACTGCAGGCGGAATTATTCGTATGAAATAACGAACTTAATCCAATTAAGAAATGGATGAACGATTAGAATTTACTTCACAAGTGCAAGCCACGAAGGCATGAAATTCGTACAACGAACATTGCTCTGGTGGAAACGAACCACCGACCGAATCCACGTCGGGTGCTCTACTTGATGAGTTACGAAACCTGTGCCCGTCATCTGGGCGATTTTCGTGATTGCATAGGCCATACTAGTGAACGTCGTTCCCAGTCTCTAGAGGATGCAGACTGGTGTCAAGTGCTCTACACATTGGCACGTCCAGGAAATGGTTGGTCCAACGCTGTAAGAGGACGCTATTTCAGCAGATATTTTATTCACCGAAATATAGTGTTTCAGCCGGAGTAACCAGTTAGATATCTCTGGCCATAGAACAGGACTGCGAAACTCAAATAGGCATCTTTTTCGATTTGCTAGAAGCGGTAAGACATCCGTGAAACGAACGTGAGGACCCACTATATGTTTAATACCACTGAGTCTATTAGCGTTTTTCATTTATTAGTTTCAGGTAGTGAGTCCATTCGCAATAACTGGAGTATAACACCAGTCTTTATGAGGGATTTGCAGAAAGGAGGGGTAAGCCAAACTAGAGTTAAACAGGCTCCGAGTTCTGGCTGAGGACTGAGGATCACAGATGCAGGAGAGCCAGTAAAACGAAAGGTTCTAGTGACCGTCGAATCGCTGGATGGTGCCGAACAGTTTGCGGTTACTCTCCGCCACCCGAGAGAAACGCTTAGTGACCCAAAAACCTTTACTGCATAGGATAGCACTATGTGGAGACAGACACTCACCGACCGCTACCGATAGATGGCATTGCCAGCGAAGCGAGTTCCTTGTCTGAAGCCAAACGTAAGCAATTTTCGACACACTGTTCGAGATCTCTCAAACGCTCTGCTACCAGTCCGGAGTCCCAAGCAGGACCGTTAACGTGAATAACGTGTTGCGCGTTCAGATTTGGGGCATCGGTGATGTGGGCTTGAAATCAGAATAGTAAAAAGCAAGTTTTGCGGATGAAGTAGAGAAGAAGGACAGCAAAACCGCACACATAACGCTATTAAAAATCGATATCTGCGGCAAGTCAAAAACGCCTTTTTCTACCGCCAGAACGAAACAATGCGCCGATTTAAACATACATTAAGTAGGTGAAGTGCGTCGTCAGTATCGAAAAAGCATTTAGTTTCGGATCAAGACCACAGCTATCTTCGGTATGTCACCCGAGCCCACCAAAGGAAAGGAACACTGAGATAGTATTCTAATTTGAGTCAAGACCAAGGCTTGTACCAAAGAAACAAGTCGAATCAGCTGAGTCTATTAGGGCCAGCAATAGTCCACATGGAGGAAGCAGCTTTTCGAAAGAGACAGGACCCAAAATTCACCCTGGGTGCAGATGCTGCCGCAGTAGCCTAGTGAACAGGCATGATCTTAGTATGAATAAGGAGTTAAAACCCTACGATACAGGTATTAGAATGACTTAAGTGACGAGAATGTTAGCTGAGAACTGACAAATGCTCATGCTTGATGAAATGAGTTAAGCCAATCTGCGACACTCCTAGATGGTTGCCAATACAGTTAAGTCTAAAACTACAAAAGGAAACGAGAATAAGCGACCAGTGCAAGCAGGACTAAGGAGCTTCGAAATCGTTGTGTACATTCGTGCTGAAGTAAGTAAAGCTAGAGCAGAAAATGTCGTAGTCGTCGGGCGTTTGTATCGATTTATAACCAGTCAGGCTACAGGTATCTGACAGCTTTAACGAAGTAAAACAGAAGTGGAACAGTAAACTTATTTCTACATGGTAGTGACAGGTAAGGTATGTTGGCGCTACAACACAACAAAGACAGCAAAGGATCTAAGTTTACTTACAGAAGGCAGGAAAGGTACTCAGTATGTTAGTGGTTGTTTTTTTTAAATGAGGGTCCTTGTTGCACCAAAACGCCGTAAAAAGGCTTTGGATTGGTCCACAGATAAGGTAGGATAAGGCGACATATAAACCTCAGACGTGGCGCGAAAAGGCCAGTTTTTCACTTAGTAGTGTCAGAATTGTTCAATAGAATGTCGTAAAGACATACCTGCGAGATAGGGGAGAATGGGAAGGTCTTGGCGTGTTTGTCGCATGACTTCTGCGAACTGAACACCTCCCTTGGAAGTCAAGCGACTACCTGAAAACAGAAATATTACCAGTATTTTTTTCCATACATAAAACAAATAGATCCGGGAAATGATCATTTTCGATAGGCAACACATCGCACGGCTTAGTTGCGTAAACTTCAGGCGCAAGCTGGTGAACTGAAAAATTGGGCGTCTGGCCTGTTCTAACGGCCGGAACACAGATAACTTTCGTGAGGCGAATGTTTTATGCCGCTGTCGACGCCCAAACAACAGTGAAAGGGATGGGGAGCAAATGGTTTGAGCGAATGTGAACTTTAAGAGGTTATAGTAAGTGGGGTGCTTATTTCCACCTCCATAGGGCATCTCAAGATGTCACTAGAAGTCTTCTGAGAGCGTCTCAGCACGCTTCCAGCCAATATTGCTGTCAACGGTTAGTTCGTGTTCTATTTCATTCTGTGCGCAAGAAGTGGGGTCTTCAACATGGTCAACTCTCCACCTTCCGCCAGCATCAAGAATTTACGGATACTGATATCGATAGTTGGACAGACAGAGTTGAACATCAAATTTATTCAATTTTTGTCTCCAGATCTTTTAGCTAAAACTCGCAAAATGACTAAAAGCTTGCCATCTTCGACAGGAACTCCTCTTACAGGCATCGTTGCAAAGGGAAGTTAAAATTCGAGCACAACGGTCTAGTGAAAGGCAACGGCCGTAAGTTTGGTGGGCGCTCCATTTGTGATGCCCTACACACCGCTTTCGCTCTTATCATGGTATATCGACTTTCGATATTGGCAAAGTAACCGAGGGCGACATCAAGTCGACATGCCCATGCTAGTGAGGGCTATAGTCGGCCTGCCACGAGAAGTCCTAAAAATCGCGCACTAACACTAATGCGAAATGTTTCAAGACATAAAAAGCAAGGATTTATTATGCTGGTGCAGGACAAACCGAGTTTAAACACTTACCTACCATACCACCCATATAAAAATTACTTGACGTTGGGTTGACAACTGCGTCGACAGAAAGTTCTGCCATATCAGCTTGAACAACCTGTAGGACGCGTCCGTTGGGAAGAGTGAGTTTTCGCAACGTTTTCTGGAAGAGTAGTTGTTACGCTGGAAATAGTGGAGAGCGTACCTCAGATGCCTTACTGGCATGGGGAGGTTCGCGTCGCCTAGTTTGCTTTACTTTCGATGACGCTCTAGATAGAAGCTGCGGGAGAATGGCTGGCTGGACTCCGCTGAACGGAAATGTTACTTTCTGCAACATCTATATGGGGAGAAAATGCATAAGGACAGTGGTCTTTGAGGAACAAGCCTTTGAGATTTCTGAGTCCGAGGTGGCAGCAATCATTATAAAGCGGGGAGTCAGTAGTTTTCGCTTGACGGCCTTGGCGACGCTGCCAGCGAGGTCCAAAAGCTCACCTAAGATTCCGAAGTGTTCTACTAGCCGCATGAGCTTACATGTCATATATTCTAGAACAGCGGCCAGGTAGACTGCTGCTGAGGCTGAAATTCGATGAACCCTCGCAACTTTTGATGTCCTTAGGAGTCTTAGAACTCTGGAAACGGGGAATACGATTCCGGATCTCGTGGATTTGCTGACTGCCGGTTTAGATCGCCTTGAACGCGACTCTAGCCCTGTGGAAAAAAGCATTCGTCAAGACTGCAGCTGGAATGTAAAAAGCCGACATAAAAGGTAACATTAAGCATCTAAATCCACCTTTCGGCGGCTCAGCCAAAGCAGTGAGCTTCTGGGCTCTGGCGATAGCGGCATTTGAGCGTAGATCTAAGCTTGAAGATGGCATAAGGCTTGATAAGGTCGAAGTTTGCCGTTTTAGTGACTGCCAAACAGGTAATTCAGATGCCGAGTCTGTTTCCGGAAAATTGGTGGGGTCAAGGCTAAGAGGAGTAATGTGTGACGCAGGCCGTTTGAGTCCGCTCTACAGCGCCCTCGTGAAACCTTTACTGGGGAAGCAACTGGAGCTAACGGGGACTTGGCGTTTCTAGACTCCATCTACTTATCTCTCATTGGCGGGAATGGTGACGCAATAACTGCTCGCTTTCGTTGCTCATTGGCCGCAACTAGTAACTCCAAAATTTGCGTCAAGGCCAAGTGTTTAAGTGCAGTCAAGTAAGGGAATCGAAAGGACGCCTCATGAAGCCATGTATACATAAAGGCGTTGAACGCTTTAAAGGTAGGTCGGTGGGCTCCAACAGTGTTTTAGGCTAAGACCACTATCAAGACACATAATTTGCATGCTAATCTGTAAACGTCCGGGACTTTTGGTGTTTTCGCGAGTGATCCAGAAACTTACCAAACCTTATGTACGGACTGAAGTACTTAGCAGTGATCTTACACTGGAGTTAGGGAAGGACTGGCAGAAGAGGGAACGGCAGTCCCGTCAAATATGCCCGAACTCGGCACGGAAAGTTGAAATACCTAAATGCAAACTAAGCAAAACGCACCAAATATACGAGGAGCCAGGAAAAATCCTTTTATTTATCAAAATGAACCAAAAAGGACACCGTAGCTAGCACGTTTAGCTGGCTGAAATTCGCACCTACGAATAGCGTTCATACCCTTGTAGACCGCCCTTGGTTATCATAGAAGTCCAGCCGTTTATATGATTTCATGTAGCAAGAAGGCCTCTTTGGGTCCCTTGTACTCCTGTCACGTCCTACAAGCTTATAAGTTGCGATGGGAAACCACGTTTGGGTAAAGCAATCTAGATCAAAGGATAGGGAGTTTCTCCTGCAATACAATACCGCAATGCACGAAGATGAGGTTGTGCCGTCAAAGACAACGGAGACCGAGATGACCACTTCTGGTCTATGAAATATGATTAGCCAGCTTTATCGAACGTCAGGTTTGGGGGCACCTTGGGGTTTAACCCTTATTATTTTGGTAATTTAACATCAGTACATCCAACACTAGCCATCGCGCAGCAGTCGCGGTATTCAGTCGGTTACGGTCAGGTAAAATAACTATTACTAATTCACCCGTACTTGATATAGTTGCGACCGCGCCTGCCCTGGCCAGCATCGGCTATGTCACGGGCTACACTTCTTCACGCGTAACGATCCGCGACAGCGGGTCTGGATAGTTCAACGCACGCTGTTTGCCAACGACGAAGCCCGGATACTGTAGGTCCAAAGATCACTTCCATCTGTTGACGGGTGGTGTCTACCCATCAAGTGGGTAATGGCGCTGGATAGAAAGCAGCAGCATTTAATTCGTGAGGTTGATGACGAAGAACGTATTTAACCCCCTCATTCGTTTTCCTTTGATGATCCGGGATATTATTTTTGTCGTAGTGAGTGCGGACTGTCTCATTTGGAAAGCAGCCAGGACACTTCATTCGAAGAACAGTCCTGTGACAGTGATTGTGAAGTTACCACAGCTTCCATTTACCTACCATGCCCACAATCCAGTGTTCGTAACCGTAGAGAATCGACCAGACGGATGTTCGGTAAACGCCAATCCTTGTGGCGACGCAGATGTCGCGTCGGGTCCATCGAAACTTTCCAGGGTTTGAGAAAACCTTGCGAGCACCATCGAATCGGGAGACCATAACATCTTTATTCCGTCCATCCGCCAGCAGCTTTGCCCTCGAAGCATTTAAACCTGTCAACTTCCTAAAGTTGACGGCAGTTAAACTGGAGAGATGCCTTTTTCTGCTCTGCGATGAATCTCGAAAACAACACGGCCCACCCAGCATTTATGGATGAACTGACAGATTTGGTGACCTCATTCACAGTTGACACTATACAGTGTAGACCGCCAAAGTTTGAGGCTGGCAAGGCAATTTCGTCGGCACAGTCGAAGCAAGCCAGTCGGCGTCTGGATAACTGGCTAAAACCGGTAAAACTGGTAAAACCGTGTTGGGCCTTTTCCGAGAATTCAGCTAATGAAAACCTTAGAAAGAGTGGTCGGCAGGAAGCAACCTTGTTGAACGCCAGACCGAAGGGGTCGATCCTGTCTCATTAACCTGCTAGTATCCATGGGGAGCTGGACGAAACCAATCGACATGGGCTTATCAGTCGACGCCGTGTACATTGACTTCAAAAAGGTTTTTGGCTGTGTTCCAAACAGACGACTTATATTTAAACTACGTGCAGTGGGAGTGAGTGGAAATCTGTTGAAATGGTTTGCCGATTTTCTCACGGGTAGATCTCAGCGTGTGTGTATCGGAAACGCTAAATCGGAATGGGCATCCGTGCACAGTGGCGTTCCTCAGGGGAGCGTTCTGGGTCCAATTCTGTACTTAATATATATGAACGACTGCCTGGACTGTCTGAACTGAGAGCGCGTAATGTTTGCCGATGATCTCAAATTGTGGAAATTAATAGAGAAGCCGGAAGACTCTGTACAGTTACAAGACAATCTGAATCGCCTGCAACAATGGTATGATGAGTGGTGTCTTAGCCCCAATCGTAACAAGCGTCAACTTATCCGATTGCGTTCGCGCAACAGAAGGCCGTTGAGATTTGAATCTCAGTACCTTATAGGAGGCCACCAACTCGAATCAGTCAACGAGTCAAGAGACCTCGGTGTGTGGATGACGTCAACTGTCGAACCATCATCTCACTGCGCCAAGTTATCAAATAAAGCTATGAGTATACTCGGCGCGATTAGAAGATCCTTCCTCAATTTTGAGAAAGAAATTTTCGGCCGAGTATTTGGAGCATACGTTCGACCAATGTTGGAATATTGTGTCCAGGCATGGTGTCCCTGGACCAAAAATATTACACCTTACTGGAGAACGTACAATGAAGAGCGACCAAGCTAGTCGGCGGATTAAGTAGCTTACTTTATGAGAGACGGCTGGAAAAGCTAAAAATATTTGATCTCTCTTATAGACAATACAGAGGGGATATGATCATGGCCTCAGGATCGTCTGAGGGCTAGACTGTGCTTTTCAGTTTGACGATTTCTTCAAACTGTCGCGGACGACAAATCCTCCAGGGCACCAATACAAATTGAAGACAAAATACGCCAAACTCGAATTGCGGGCCAAATTCTTCTCCCAGCGGCTGATTGAGGGATGGAACAAATTGCCGAACTCCGTTGTCTTCGCTGAAAACGTTGAGACCTTCAAAAGAAAATTAGATAAATTTATGCTTAATGGTCAAACATTTACATAACATAAATGACTGGCATAATTGCTATGTAAAAATCTGCATGTTTCTTCATACGTCTATCTGTAAATAGGGTTTTCCAAGGCTTTACCTCTATCCCACATATATACTGAGATTATACTGAATTATACTGAATGTCGGAGGGCTGTGAGAGATTGTTCTAAACTAGTAGTTGTAGGCCTTAATTATGGCGACTATTTTGGCCGGCGCATTCTATTTCCATTGTTCGTCACAGGGACACATGACGTTAATGGCGGGCTTCTGAAACTCGGCTGCCAATTTTCCTACTCTCCATTCACATGGAAATGTTCTTATATGTACATCTTTTAGCCTGCTTTACTTCTTATATTCTGATTTTCCCCCTCTTTGCTTATCCGAGCTAAAATGTTGAAGTCACCTACACACCACGCTAGCGTCGTTTCGAAGGAAGTAAAAACAGACTCGAATTCTACAATTCCTTCACTGGTGATTTCATGACACCGACGGCTGGAGTTTTTGGCCATTAAATATCGCTTTTAAACTTCTGGCGTCATTTGTTTTTCGTACTCATTTTTATTCTTTGTGAATAGAGGTCTTTTACACTGAAAAATTTCAAATGACATTATCAAAATGAAGCGCATATGTTTCTCACTTCTCCCCTCTCTCTCTCTCTCTCTCTCTCTCTCTCTCTCTCTCTTCCCCATGAACGGAATAGAACGCATTGGCGAAGTCAAGAAAGCAGACCACCGTCCCCTGTTTGTAGTTGTGGCATAATTCAAGAATGCTATTCACTCTGAGTGCCCGGTCTTTACGCGCACACCCAGCTTGGAATCCAGCTTAGATGAGCCCGGTCGTGGTCTCCCGCACGGTTTAAAATTACCTGATAAGAAAAGTGGAGAACTTCGCATTAAAGTTGTTTGGGTTAATGCCACGGCAGTTCTCTCATCTTGCCATTTTTCCCTCCTTGTGACCCTAAAAAGAAGTCACGCGGTAGGTACGCTTGTCCAGAATAGGGCTTGATCGGGGTTCAGCAGGCGTTATCAGGAGTGCGTGCCCATAAGAAACGGCAATATCCGGGGTGTGGCTGCAGGCCCAGGTGCAGGCTCACACCTTGTCAATAGGGATCCGAGCCGCCTCCTCTTTTTCTTGGTGTAAAATCCGGTCAGCGTATGTTGCATACGAAGGATGGTTTTGTTGTACGCCTAGGTACGTGTTTTTGTCATGCCAACCACCTGCTCCTTATTCCTCTTTCGATCTTATTAAGTCCGTTATGAATCCTGGTGCAGATGGTAGAAGAGGTGCTGTGTTAGATGCAGCGCAACTCTACCATCACTATAATTGAAATTGTCCTCTTTCGGAATAGGTGGCAAACTTTTGAGTGTTATATCCTCTTATTTGGGCACTCGCACATAACGAGTTAGGATTTTCAATACCATCTCCAACCCCACACGTGTGAGGAGTGGAGTCATTCAGGGTAGTGTACTCGGCCCGCTTTTATTTTGCCTTCTCGTTAATGATGTACCCGATTTATTTCAGAATGGTAAGCCTTTCATGTATGCCGATGATCTTAAAGTTGCATATCGATATAAGCCGGCAGATCATGACATCGTGCTTGAGCTCCTAAAGAGCGATCTACAGGCTTTCGCCCAGTGGTGCCGCACATGGCGCCTTTCTCTTTCTTGGCATAGGTGCTCAGTCATGGTGGTTGGCGACGACCGCCAACCTCAACTAAGTATTGAAGGTCACGCAATAAATGTGCCAGGGGTTATAAAGGATTTGGGCGCATCATACTCCAAGAGTCTTAATCTCTCGGAGCACTGTGCCTTGATAGTCTCCAAAGCACGTAGAACGACCGGGTTTATCCTCCTAAACTTTAAAACTAGGGACATTAGAATGCGCCTTTACAACATGTAAGTTAGACCTGGTCTGGAATACTGTTCGTTTTTATTTAGCCTCATGCGTGCTACTGAGCGGAAGAAAATAGAATCCGTTCAACACTTTTGTACCAAGAGAATTTTAACCCAGGAACACCGACATTTGTCTTACCAAGAACGTTGCCGGCTTACAGGCCTCGATCCTTTATGGTTCCGTAGATTACAAAAGGGACTATTTTTGCTATTTAAACTCTTATATAATCACACATTTAACCCACTCACCTCTTTAAGACATCATATCCACCCACGACATAACAGTCACCGTGAGGTCTTCTTATTTCTGCCTCTGGCACGTACTGTTAAATATCGTCGATTCTTTTCTGTAAATGCAATTGCTATTTGGAATAAACTACCCATGAGTGTGAAAACGCTGCAAAATTATCCTTTATTTAAGAGAACTATTACTCGATTTTTGCATTCAGACAAGCTCCCACAAATTTTGGGTGCTGAATCTACTGATCGACTCTACCGTAGCGATGGCGTTTGTGGTCTCTGAACACTACGGCCGGTCTCACCAGCTGTTCCTCAACGCCTCTGCTTTGGCTATCCCCAACTTCATGAAAGGAATTTGACGTCCGATAATCTCCGATACCGTGCAACCTCCCCCCTTCTTAACGGTCGATATTCTACCACCGCCGGCAGTTTTTTCTCCTGAGCCCTCCAAACCACAAAAACCACCATCAACTATATTTTTATCCCTTAAGCTCAGGAGTTTTTTTCACTGCCGGTCGGATTTATGTTTAAACGCTTCCCTTGACAATGCCTGTAAACTGGCATTAAATAAAAATTTATTTATTTATTTATTTATAAACGAACTTACGCGCAAGTCAGCGTCCCCGCGCATACCCTGCTGTGAAGCACGCGGTGGTCATCGTCGGTCACGACGATCAAAGTGTTGTATTGCATTGGTGATTTCACCTTCAAAAGAGGGTCGTATTAGGCTGCATAGGAAGGAGAGAAATAAAACTCCGTCGCATAGGAGAACGAGGGAGTGACGGGCTGGTTACCAGAGTTAAGAAGACGCTGAAAGTACTCACAGCATCGTCGGACTTGGCCGAGTTGTTAGCAATAAATTCGCCATTTACACCATGAAAAGAGTCATTTAGTACAGTGAGACTCCCACTAACTTAGAGAATTATTTGGCATTATTTTCGAGTTCCAGTAACGCTTGAGACCTTGCCATGGAGGTCGCTGTTTCAGACCAGTATTTCTTCCGGTCATCCCTCGCCGATTTTTTCGTCAATTTCCCGAGTTTGTTGAATAAATCATCATTACCGGACCTGGCTTGGGCAGTTTCAGCAAAAAATTGTAAGGCCCTTCCACTGATCCAGTCACTGTGGCGTCGCCGGGTGTGTTCAATAATTTTCGTCGGAT
This sequence comes from Spirometra erinaceieuropaei, assembly GCA_902702965.1. Classification (NCBI taxonomy): domain Eukaryota; kingdom Metazoa; phylum Platyhelminthes; class Cestoda; order Diphyllobothriidea; family Diphyllobothriidae; genus Spirometra; species Spirometra erinaceieuropaei. Next base: position 736,672 of record CACRXP010000103.1, on the reverse strand, counting down.
CCCTTAGGCCGACGACTTTAATGGTTGTCACTGACTACCGTCTTCTCCGTCAGGTCGAATCGTAACAGGGGATCTGATTACTCTATTCAGGGCGTCGGTGGTGCTAGGCTGTCGAAGTTTGGCGACATCAAGGCGTCTTGCATGGGGCGTTTTGGGAGCAGATGAGAGATGGACTTTAAAACATGCACGGACGAGAACATGGTCCGACCCGAGGGCGTTGCCAGTTTCGGTGCCACGTGTCGATCTATTATCGTGGCCCAAGTTACGGAACCTTGAACTAATTGGAATGCAGTTGATCTGACTGGATGCGTGGTCGTCGTTTGAATATCAGGTCAGCAGCTGTTTGTGGCTGTGCCGGATGCAGGTGATGGTGACAGTCAGTTCTAATCAGCGAAGTTTATCGATCTCTCATCATAGTCACAACGAGAATTAAGCTTAAAGCGACACGTAAGGTGGCTGTTTGAGGAGTCACCAGGTCAATTCCTGTCTTTCCAGTCCCTGGCAACAATCAGCAGACTAAGGTGGGAAGTCTTTCAGGCTACGTTTGCAGTTGAGAGACGAATGTTCCTTTACTGCGCGGTTCGGTGACTGATCTTGGTGCGGACAGGGAAACGACAGGAATGTCGAAAAGTGACTCTATATTGCGCAGGTCATTCGGTCATTGAGCGGTTCCCATACAAGCAATCCAAGTTTTGCTCAGTAAGAGATGGCGATCGCCACACCATGTCTACCAGAAGAGTCGCGTGGACCACCGTGGTACAGAAAGAAGTGAAAGTTGACTTCGGGGGTATTTATTTCGGTTACGCCCGAATAGAGATTCGGACTTCAAATAGGCAGCCGACACCCACATTGCACTGATGGAGCCTGCTTGCCGTTAGAATTTGGGTAGCAGGGTCCAAAACATTCTCATATTCCAGCATCTAACATCAGGCGTCCGTTCCTGATTGAGTAGTCCTGCCCGTATACAATTCGCCGTCGACACTGGACCAGAGTTGCGGGATCGGTTTCCGTCAACACCGTAGCATAGATTGCAGCACTGCAGTCTGACATATTTTCATGAGTTTTTTTGAGGATTTGGGTGCAGGTGGGTTCCAAACAGCTGCTCGAATTGTTTGTTTAGAGGTATCCCCTTTAGCCTATGGCTAAAAAGCCTAGCCACATGGCAGCAGTGGCAAGAACAATTATTTGACGGTGCCCACGGCCGCCACGTGACATTGCCTCCATCGGACTTCACGTTATTTTAAAAGACTGTCTGTGTATAAAGTCCCACCTATTACACTGGATTCTTTGGATGCAATGTACACTTTTTGGCACAGATATAGAACGGAAGTGATGTAACCGCGTGTCGGTGAAAACTGTCGGGGCCGCTTCCCCCAACCACTGACTTCCCTCCCGTGACATTCATCACAAAACTCGCTCCGCTCCCCCTTTACGTCGGCACTTTCCACAGCCCCCTTTAGCAGCCCACAGTACTCCATTACCCGTCAGCCTTTTAACAAACATGCTGGCGCCACTTCGTCATCCACACGGATCATCTCTCTGGTGTAACTCTAGTCTTTCCCTGTATAATTTACCATTTCCGGGTAGTATTAGCCCCATTTTTCTAATATATATTTTCAGCCCTTTATGATTTTCTATCTTGTTTCGTGAATGAGAGTGATGATGTGTCTAACAACCTCTTTCAGGCGTGTTAGATCACAGCCTTCCGCGCCCAGATGCCCTGTTTCTTCTGGTCCGCGACTGCTTATTCGCCAGACACGAGAGTCTTTTTTTTTCGCAGCTAGCCTTCTTTGAAGACCGTTCCAATATACGCCATCCGCCAACACACTGGGCAACAAGCAGATAGGCTAACGAAGAGCTAACCGATCACTTCATGAGACGTGTCCGTGCCGCTGTACCTTGGAGCTCAGTTTAGGAAGCTCGCAGCAGTCGTATGGCGACAAGTAGTATGGTAAAGTAAAGTGGTACCGACAAAGACAAGTCGGCGTGGGATTGCGATGCCGGGCTTATTTGCCAGCCAATCATACATCTTAGGAACGTCTACTACCGTCAACAAGTCATCCTCTTGCACTAGATCTGGAACGCCTCTTCGCTTGGCTGAAGGTTCAGTTGACCATTAAGAGGACTCCCTGTGGTTGATCTACTCACAAATGCAATGCTATCAATGACCCAACTGCACTCAATTTCCGACATTGGCGGGGAGGCTTTGGGACATAAAAAAAATTTGCGCAGGGACCTATTTCATTTCCGGGATTAGCATTTATTCCTATTCAGTTCAGCTTATTGAGGGAAATCGGCGTAAGCCTTTGAGTAGCCTCTTTACAACGTAAAAATGTGTGGTATACAAATAAATTTTCTGGGCTGAAAAAGTTGAAACACGCCCATAATGGTAGGACAAAAAGAGAATGAGTTACGGGGGGTGAGCTCTACTTCTCATCGCTTGTGTTCATTTCGGAACATAAATGTGTCCAGACTCTGTTTAAGACTTTGTATAGATGGTGACATCACAACATCTGCGGGAAGAGCATTCCATGTTTTGACCACTCGAACGGAAAAGGAGAACTTCCGCACATCCAGCCTTGCCTGCTGTGTGCGCAGTTTTAACGGGCGACCTCGGAGGTTGGTCGTGGTAGCAAATTCAAAAAAGTCCTTGAAGGCCAGACTGCAATTCAACCCCCTAACAATGCGGAAGGCTTGCAAGAGATCCGCGCGAAGTTACCTGTAACTCAAAGGAAAGAGGTTTAGATGTACTAGGCAGGTTGCATAAGGAAAGGAGCTTTGACCCCTAACCATCTTCGTGGCTCTCTTCTGGACTCGTTCGAGGAAGTTTTGATCCTCAACCGCCCACGGCCTCCAGGCTTGTATGCCGGACGATTTTTCCGAATGTATTTGAGTAAGCATCTTCGTCAAAGTCCATAAACGCACGCTTGATGGCGTACAGTACGGACACTGCGACTTTTGCCACTCTCGAACAATGGGCGGATGGCTTTAGGGAACTCGTCATCAGTACAACGATATCCTTTTGGGCTTCGATCTCTTGTAGGGCTGCACCGCCCAGAAAGTAGTCTCTTGCACTGGCGGATCTGGCTGTGTTGCCTAGGCGAAGTATGCTACGTTTGGCAACGTTGAACCGCAGGAGCCAACGGTTTGATCACTCCTCCAACCGATTGAGGTTCATCTGCAGTCTGTCTTCGTCGGCAGGACCCCGAATTGCACTCCATCTCTTCCTGTCATCGGCAACCATTGCTACTTCGCAGTCTAAAGCTCTTGCGGCATCATCCACGTAGATAAGGAAAAAATTGGGTCCCAGTACTGAACCCTGGGGAACCATTCTCGACCATAGCAGGGTCTGATTTTCCCCGACCGATGCACACAACCTGCTGTCGACCCAAAAGGAAGTTCCCGATCCATTTAAGGCAGTTGCCACTGATCCCTATTTTTAAGTTTATATAAGAGCCTCTGATGTGGCACAGTATCGAACGCCTTCTGGAAGTCGATGAAGGCTATGTGGACCGCGTGCCTGTCTTCGAGAGCTCGGGTCCAGCACTGGAGAGATTGCAGCAAATTTGTCGTGCAGGATCTTCCTTTTCGGAACCCATGTTGGCATTTCGATAGCAGGCCGTGAACTTCCAGGAATTGCATCAGTTCACTCTTTATGATCCTTTCCATAACTTCGCAGAGAATGCATGTCATCTTATGGGTCTGTAATTTGTCGTCGCTGCCCTGTTACTTCCTTTGCGTAGGGGAGTAATATGCGCCAGCTTCCAATCGTTAGGAAGTGTTACAGTGTCAAATGACGTTTGAAAGAGCATCGAAATAGGCACAGAAAGCTCAATGGCAAGTTCCTTGTGAAGCTTGGGCAGTATCTATTCTGGTCCTGGCGATTTCGATTTGTTCAATGCCTCTAATTCTCTTCGGACAATGCCTTCTGAGAAGAGTATATCACTGGCGCTTGGGGTCGGCAGTTGTTCTGTGGAGGGAGGAAGGAGCATTGCCTCGTTTGTGTAAACTGATTTGGAAAACTGTGAAAAATATGCAGCTTTATCCCTGCTATCAACAATCTCAACGCCATCAGTAGTCCTTATTAATGGGATTTGATGCCTGTTCCTTGTACTTCGTTGGAGGTAACTGTAGAGTAATTTTGGGTTCTGCTTTGCTTTTTGTAGCAAGGTCTTCTCGAATTCCCGTCGAGTCTTCATGATCAGGTTCCTCAGTTTGTTCCTCTGTGTCTTGTAGGTGTCGAAATATTCAACTTGCCTAGTGACGCAGTATTTTCTACACAACTTGATCTTCCTGTTGATTTCTTTCTTGAGGTTGCTATTTAGCCACCCAGGGCGTTTGTTCAGTCTTACACTAGTCAGTGGGCAGTGGTTGTTGATGAGCTGCAGAAGGACATTCTTGAACAGCTCCCAGTCATCGTTGGCACTTCCCGTAAACAATGAGCCCCAGTCAAGACCGGATAAGTCTGACCTCATCTGATTGAAGTCTCCTCGCCAAACATTCCGTTTTTTTGGTCTGGAGAATGCGAAATGGAGAATAACGAATAATCCCACATGAGCACTACATGATCACATCGGCCAAGAGGCGGCATGGAGGTGATCTCTGTCTGTGCTGTCTGGTGTTTTCGTAAAAACCAGATCAAGGCAGTTTGCCCTTTGTCCTTCACGTGTTCTCGTTGGGAACATTACATGTTGTGTGAAGGACGCCTTTAATGTTTTGTTCAGCAGACGGTAGTCGAATGACGATTTTGGACATGACGCTTGGAGGGTATTCCAGTTTCTTCCTGAAACGTTGAAGTCGCCCATGATCATGATGTTAGGTCGACTGGAAAATTTCTCCAGCTGCACTAATAGTTGAGTGTCGGCGATTTGGTCTGTCCTAGGTGGTCGGTAGACAGTGAGGACATCGAGACACGGGGAACCGGTAGCCTTGATGGTCAACCAAATAGCTTCCATGCGGCACGCAAACTTGGTGGTGTTTTCCGACACTGTCAGGCCTTCCTTTACATACACAACGGTACCACCGCCCTGACGATGTTCCCTGTCCGTCCGATAAATTTGGTACACAGGCAAGGCTACTTCGCTATCATTAGTATTTTCGAACAGCCAGGTCTCGGTTACTGCTAAAACATCTGGAGACAGCTCGGCAAGGCAAAGTTTTAGCTCGTTTAGTTTCGATATGAGGCTTTGAGCATTCGTTTACAAGCACCTCAGCTTTGCACCAGCAGAATTACCCGTTGCATTTGTTACTGTTTCGACCATTACTCCGTTATCTCGAACGCCATGTTCTCTGGGCTGATGGGTTCCATTTATATGCGTTGCTTCAGTCAGATCACTGAACATTACGCGCTTACTTGTGTTGCCGCCTTTAACAGGTGGTTCAACGAAGGTATGTGTGTTAGCTAAGTAGCTGCCGTCGTTCTTAGTATTACAGGCTGGTTCTACTGAAACGGCATATATTTCCGAACTACCTTCCCTTTGAAGATAGCCAGATTGTGTTCGTCACCCTTCAGTCTTGATTTTAATTCCAAGACAAGTTCCCGGCGCTTCAGCCGTTCCGCTGGCGAATAGTCTAGTTGAAAAAAAACCTGTTTTTGTGTTTCTGAGGTCGGTTTTTTGGAGAGGATCAACTTGATTTGCTCTTTGTTCTCCAGCATAATTTTGAGAGGGCGAGGTGGTTGCGCTGCTGTCCTGTCTTCACTCCTTTTTCCTATCCCGAATGCTTTCAGAACCTTTATTTCCATGTCTGCATGGAGTAACTGATTTAGTAGACCATGAAAAGAAGCAAGGTCCTCTGAGACACGGTCTTCATGTCTGACTGCATTCGATTCCGACAAACCCTGAATAACCAGACGCCGCTGGCGAGCATAGTCCTCCTTACTTTGTTTTTCCGGTGAATTCGATGCATGTGGGCGAGGACGATTTACGGAGTCGTCGCTTGGACACACACTTTTACTGTCTACCGACTGTCCGGAGCAACCCATAAGGCCTGGCTGTGACTTCAGACTCCTGTCATGTGTCTATCGTTGGTTTTCGATACCAGTCTTTAAAATTACGTGGTTTCTAAGCCTTTTCCATCGTGAAATTTCCGCAAAAATTCGGAAACAAGTTTTAAAGTTTGAAACAAGAAGTTAAAAGGTTAATGACAAAAGACCTTCTAAATGTCAAGTGGCAAAGCCAATAATGGGTCACCTTGTGCAATAGATTATTACAGGTGTTAACGGTAGAGCGAACTGCAACGTACCGACCCATCCTTAACTAACCAGGGAGGATGCAACACAATAAGCATTATTCCGCGCGTTTTCGCACAGGGTGCACAAAAAGCATTTCTGAAAAAAGAGTGGTGATGATAGGCATTTTGTGTTTACTCGCTGTTATTAACACGTCATAAAATGTCCCAAGTGAGGTAATGGAGATAGCACTTCCAGAAAGGTAAAATTGGCTAGCGTTTCCTTAATCACTCGTTTACTCTTCGTTTCGTTGTTGTTCGAAAGGTCGCAGACTTCTTCGGTTAGGGACAAACCTGTTTTGTCATAAGCTATTGGTGAAATTTATGTATGTTAGTAGAAGACTTTTTCATATTAATAACTGCATACGTTATAAAAGACAGACGTAGCCCGGGAAATACACACATCTTCAATGTAGGATTAAAATCGTGTTCAGGTGGACCGTTTCGGAGAGTCAGAGCTAGATGAATGCCTTAAAGATGAGAGAGGAGGTCTGACGATGTTTCCTAGAAGGTACAAAAAGCCACAAAAAGGCTCCGTGCTCCAGGCTCCAGAAAAATCGCATAAATTTGTTAAGCCACTTCAAACGACGAATATATCGTGGAGCTGAAAGCGTCTTAAATTCGTCTCCTAAACTGAGAGCTCAGCAGTTATGCGGCGGACTCATGCACAGTCGACGGAGTAGAGTAGCCTTTAAATAATAATAATAATACTAAATAATAATAGTAGTAATAATAATAATGATAACATTATTACTCTTATTACTAAGACGTGCGGCTATGTTCTCGTCCATTATTTGCTTTTCAAATAACGATTTTACCTTTTTCCCAACGAGGTCTACAGACGCTTCTGTTTCTTCCTCCCCATGGTTTTCCGAGGAAAATTTGCTAGAGTCCCACAATATCGCTCCCATATTTCTCACAAAATCAGTCTTGTTCAGGATCACGACACCGCTCCCTTTGTCAGGTGTCGAGATAACGACTGCAGTAGCCTTAAGTAGGTCAGTAGGGGCCGAGAGATGTTGCTTAGTTAGTACTGAGCGTTGCGTGGTCGGGAAAGTTATGCATTGATAGGCGATCTCAACTAATTTCGCTTTCAATCTTTTCACATTGCCCTCTGACGTGTATTGTTTTGATATTAACTAGACAGTGTTGTTGCTCCCGTAGCAATGAGTCCAGATTATGGTAGCCTTGATGACGGAATTTCAGGCGCGAGTGTCATAAACCTTTTTGGTCGGAATACTATTTTCATTGCCGAGACAATGAAAATGAGTAGCCCACAATGATGATGCCTAGACGGGAGGTAGAGCTGTAAAGTTTATTTTTACGTCTTCCGTAAATGACTAATATCCATTAATTGACCAAAATAAACTGATTAACGAACACAGGAAAGTTCTATGAGACTCTCTGCCAAAGAAGCCGGCATTAAGACGTTGTCGCAAATTTCAAAGCATAGGTACCTTGTGTGAAGCGGCACTTTTTCACATAGGTGGCGACAACGTTTATCGCAGGCTTGCCCCGTCCTAAGTCATAACGGAAGCTTTTCTGATACGCCGATTGGCGACCAGCAAGACAATGACAGTTAGTTTACATTAAAACGAAGGTTACAGTCATCTGTTCATAAAAGCCGAAGGCCTACTTACTTCATGTCAGTTTGCAATATGGAAGGATTTAGCAGATATCTGCGTTCTGCTAAGACAAATTAAGGTGTTTAGAACCATTTTAAATTGGTTGTATGGAGGCAGACGGGGCTAATATTTAACCAATTATGCTCCAAACGGCTCTTCATTGGCAGGGCTATCCGTTTTGTTGACAGACTACGTAAAAGCATGAAGAACAAAACATACAATTAGCTTCCCGTCTATGTTCTACAACGGAAACGAGTATGCTCGATAGTCCGAATGCTGCCTAACCGACTCACCCACGGATGACGACATTGGGAGAGTATTCGGTAGAGGCTACTTGCAAAGTAGTTAGGATATGAAATCTGTTGAATAAGCAGTCGTGAGCCAATAAAGATGAGGCTAGTGGGGGGGGGGGGAAAAGTCGAAGACCTGGCACACTGAAATACCACATTATTCCATTATCCTCCATAGGAACTCACGATAAACGGAATCTAAGGTTGCGCCACAGTCATTAAAACTGACGGTCGCCTGATGCAGATTTCCTGGCAGATTTCCAGCGTGCATTATAAGCGATCACTTGGTCGATTCACCCGTGTTCGGCTCGGAACCGGGCTTGGCTGAATTTCGTTCTCTAGTTATACACGCTTTGAAGCCACCTGAAAATGGCACTAGTAAAGTGTTAGCGAAAGTACCAGTGGCAGTTAGACCAGGGCAGATCACACAGTGATAACCCAACCAAAACCTGAATAGTTACCTCGAAGAGCTAGGACATCAACCTTCCGGCAAAAGACCTCGATTGCAGCCTGCGCCTCGTCCGCTCCGAAGGCATTACCGTCACCAAGTCTCCATAATGCAGAATAGGAAGAGACTGGCAGAAGTAATATGCAAACGTACGATGGAGACCTGAGTTTAAACAAATGCTAATCAAAAGTCACATATAGCAAACCGACAGAGGAACTGTGGATACTATTTATGCCACGGAAAGGTTCGCCCATTATTCCGCAAAGAGGGATGAATGGCAGATAAATAAGTTTAAAAAAAGCAAGAAAGAAAGTAAGCGTGTTTAAGAGAAAAAGTGAAATGGTCGATGAGTGGATATGCATCACCAGCAAGAAAATAGAACTCAGGGACTCCTGTAGTATGGGAGGAATGCGAATACTAATTTTATCAGCTGGTTAGGTAGACGCGACAGCTAGCCGAATTCGTGGAAGTCATGGCGAAAACCCTCATATATGTCATGTGCTTGTTTCATTACTCCAACAAGCCACCGGAACATACTACGCAATATGAAAGATGCGAATTAGGGACGTGTAAACTGGCGGCAAACAAGTAATCCAAGACCATTGATTGAAGAAGACTGGATTAGGTAAGACGGTATGCGGCAGACAAACCTAATCTCTAACCAAACGCTTTCCATAATCCAAGCGACATTTGCTCGCCAAGTTGTTTTCTGAATTTTGACAAGCATTTTATGAAATAGCACATCTAGCGTACACCAGTTTCGGTCAACTTGACTTTGTCCTGCCATCGGGGGAAGAAGGTGACCGTGATGTACCTGCAACTAAGGTCTGCGTCAGTATAAACTAATTCATGTCAGTCGTGCCGGGGACGTTGATTGTCGTAGATTGTCGCAGATACCATGGACGGTCAGCCCTGCACGGTTTGTCCTTGTCATCACGCCTCCTGGAACGTTATTAACAGGCTCATCCATGAGTTGAGGGTCGTCGGCATTGTGGGATTCGAATGGGATTTATTTGGTATCTGGCGCTTTACTATGGAACAGTTATTGTTCTGCACTGCTTGTCTCCCATGAGGAAAGCGGGCTTTCTTGATCGGCATTGGTATCCACTAAGAAAATCTGTAGTCGGCCTTATCACAGATTACGATATGCAGTTGGGTAGGCCCCGGTAGTACTCGACCTAGAGTCCTGCAGTCTACAACTACACCGCAGATTTAGCTGTGCAATCGCACTTGAGCAGTGGTACAGTCCTAAAAACCTTTGTGTGGGAAGATTGCGACTTTATTAGCCTCGATTTTGTTGTTGGCCTAAATCGCGTGTAATCTGTTTAGCACCGCATCCACCTGGCATTCTCTACCATCTAGGGTGGGCTGGGCACGCATGTGAACTGAATTAGGCGATTATATTGAAGTTTTTCGCTTTGGCTCATCCGTGAGTAGGGCCTATAAGTATTCACAAAACTTGTCCTTTCATCTGTCAGGACTTGTCCTTGATGTGGGAGCGTAGGCTCGGTTGACTATGTGAAATTCCCCCACAGAGTGAAAGGCGCATAGACATGGGACGAGCACTAATATTCTTGGGGGATGGTAGTCAGTCGTTTCACAATTTCTTGATGGAGACGACGACTCTAACCTTTCGCTCCTCTGTCTTAAGCGTCTACTGTAAAGTGCACTTACTTCATCAATTGTCACCATCCAGGGAAGCAGGTATTGCGGTAGAGGGGCGCTCGCCAAATGTGTTACGGGACTCACTCGTCCTGTTGAGCCTTAGGGCTCTCTCTCGAGCCTAACCAGCAGCCGCACAACAACCGGTAATATAGGCCGAATGTTATTACCGACAAAGACAAGGGAGACTGGAATAGCGATTTTTGGCTTAATTGCCGTCGTCAACAAGTCATATCCAACCCAGAGGTGTGGAACACCTGAGGCTCGATCCCGAGACCTGAGTTCTGTTACATGATCGGTGAGGGTCTCTCTACCATTGCATATTCCCGATCGCAACCGACAGGACAATAAGCCCGTGGCTCAGTCGTTGGGAATGTTGAACCGCTAGCCAACGGGTCGCGAGATCGAGCCCAGGTATTGCAAATCTCAGGGTGAGTTTAAATGACTGACGACGGCTAATAAGCCAGAAATGGCCAGTCCAGTCTTCCTTGTCAAGGCAGGTATTGCTAACAGCCGCGACATCGACCCTCTAGTCAAGCATTTGGAGGGTGGACAAAACTGTCCTGATTTCTGGTCGGTTTCCCATCGGATCGTCTCAAAACGAACGAAAATTGTAGGATGTCAGAGTGAACACTGACATCATGGCATGCCGTGGGAAGGTACGCGGACGCGGACGAAAGTTGTAATGTTTGCATTCACCAACCACAGTCTGCCTGTAAACGGCATGTATTTCTAGCGACTTTTCTGGAGCACACTTGCCAGCCTTCTCTCCTGAGAGCTGATGAGTACTCGCAGGTGACTGTCGAACTCCACTACGAGTGAGAAACCTGCCAAAATTTGCCTGGACTCACTCTGGGGTTACATTCCACTCCCTCCGGAGGAATTTACGTTTTGGAGATAGAGGATGGGAATTAAAATGGACAGTATAGGATGTGGCGACGTAAACCATACACTCCAACCCAGTTTAGTTCGACGGGTCAAGGGCAGTTGCCTGAGTGTGGTCGGAGAGCCTAGAAGGGTTCCTTTGGATCACAGAAAAGAGCTGGGCGACAGTACCAGGTAACTCAGAGGTGTCTGTCAGTTTTATCAACGCGTTTGATGGGAATCTTCAGCAAACAATTACAAAAAAGAATAAGGGAGACTGCAATGGCCATTACTGGCCTATTGGCTGTCATCAGTCATCCACACCAAACCCCAGGTTTGGTATGGCTAATGACGACTAACAAGCCAGAAATGGCCACTCCAGTCTGCCTTGTCTTTGATTGTAGCTTTTTTGTCCACATTATTAGGCAACGTGAAGCTGTTGACGAGGCTAAAGATTGGGCTTCAAAGCACAGTGGGACGAGCATGTCCCGTAACGCGATCAGTAAGCACCCCCTTAACCGCCAGTAAATTTTTGTGGAACAGCAAATCAACCGCATCGACCACCCTGGAGTAACTGAATCGCCGTAACATGAACCCCCGTCCGCAATACCCCGTACACCTCCATTTGCAGGCAGCATCCGATAGGTCTTACCAGCCACTGACGGACTACTTTCGTTTCTCTCTCAAATGAAAAATGTTATTCAGATGCGACTACTAAAGGTATCGGCGGGTGACAAAATAACAGGTCACGGCATACACTGTATACAATTAATTCTTACATGGACACCCATCAAATTCTTCCGAACACTAATCAGTTAAAATGAGTACTATGGTCTCTAGCCAGTCGCATGTTCTTTATAATGCTGATGGACTCCTACCTTGGTAAGCGCCCGGGGATCAGCATCGTCCAAAGGATGGGCAGCCACCTTCTTAGCATACGACACATGCAGCGTCTAACACGCCTCTCTGCGACTACCGTCCATGAGCTGTTCTTCGTGAACGTCCAAAAGCTCAACTCCACGACAAAAGTGGATATGCAACGGAGCACTAATCTCGTCACCTCCGGCTGCGGGAACTTTGGGTTGACTACTAACACGGACAAAACAGTGTTCATGCGCCAGTCGTCGTCCAGAATTGGACACAACGTCCCCCTCACTACTGCCAACGGCGCCCAAATCAAAACCATGAACACCTTCGCTTATTAAGGCAGCACACTCACGCAGCGTCAAAATCGACGATAGAGTGACACACCGGATCTCTAAAGCCAGATAGGTCGTCGGCCAACTGCAGGACTCAGTTTCGCATCGCCATGGTTTCACCTTCACACCAAGCTCAAGATGAAAAGTTGTCCTTGTGCTGACACTGCTGTGCGAAGCGGAGACCTGGACAGTCTACCAGAAATAAGCGCAGAATCCTAACCTTTTCCACCTCAGCTGCCTCCGCAGAATACTAAAGCTGATTTAGAAGGCCAGAATTCCGGACACAGAAGTTCTTGTATGAAACAGAATCCCCAACATGCACGCCATAATGGGGCAAATTCAATTGCGTTGGAGCGGCCACCTCATGGAAATGGATGGCGAACACCTACCCAAGCGACTCCTCCATAGTGATGTTGTTACGGGTACTTGGCGACAAGAAGGTTAAAGACGAAGCTACAAGGACACCCTGAAAACCTCTTTCAAAAACTGCAAATCAACTCAGAGACCTGGGAGGATCTCGCCCAGTATAGGACGATCTTCCAATGGGCAGTGAAAACTGTAGCATTAATCTATGAAGTTAACCAGACCGCCGCTGCCAAAACCAAAAGGGCGGCTTGCCAGTCTCAATCGCCACCGACCTACATTGCTAGCACCCAACCACCTATAACATATTCACGCTGTCAAGGTGCATATCGCGCGTGGATCAGCCTCTTCGGCCATCTCCGGATTACGCGCAGCAACAACCCAATAACTCCGCCTACTTACTGCACAAACGCCTCCACCGTCACCCCTGCGCCAACAGTCACGGAGTCGACGAAGAAGACGGTGACCACCAGCACCAGCACCAGCACCACCACCAGCACCAGCACCACCAGCACCACCACCACCACCACCAGCACCAC
>CACRXP010000103.1:675923-713869 GCA_902702965.1 Spirometra erinaceieuropaei | reverse complement strand
ACCCTTATTAGTTCGAATGTATTCCATAAAAAAACCTGCATAAAAACATTCTTTCTTACACTCACTTGGTAGAAAATGAAGTCTCCTTCGAATTTTATGCTCAAAGAAAAGGAATCTTTCGGTTTTTAAGAATCTCTTTCTTTTCCCGAATAATATGGAATCTGGCCTGCAACTGCAGTTGCGCCTAGGGTTTCTAAACTACATGCTGTGCGCTCTTCGTGTAAGGAAAATCATACATTTTTCTACGCTTTCAAGAAGACGTAATATAGAACTTGTAAAATCCTCGATGGCTGCGGAAAATGCGATATAATTCATAATGTGCATTAGTAAGCATACAGATAGGATGCTGTATGAATGGGCATTTCACGGTCTTAACAATATTATAAACACAAACTTGCAAAGACTTAAAGGTACCACTTTTTCAGGCGTAGGATTGAAGAAGACGTATCTTGTTGCAGACGGGTACATGAAGGAATATTTTTTCTGTGTTTCCTATAAGATGTACTTGAATTTATAAGAGTATCGAAGGGCAATGGGAAAAAATAAATACTAATTAAGTAGTCAATTTTACTGAGCGGGGTTTTTGATGGCGACTGGAAAGAAGCTCACTCAAAAGCCGACATCCTGGCGTGGCTGAAATATTTTGGGATTATGTCACACAATGATCGATATTACAATCCCATTTACATTTCGGTTATTGTATGTGATAACGTATAACGGCTAACGTATGTGAGTGATATCACACTGCCCTTCGGACAGTCGTGCTTTTTTAAATTCAGTAACAAGACCTAACAATTTCACCCCAAAATTGTTCCTCAGCCTTTCCACCCTCATAAGTTACGTTGCTTACGTAAAGTGAAAAGACACCGCTCTTATCGGCTGTTTTTCGAAGTAAGTTTGCTTCTGAAGATTAATTTGAATATCGTTAAAAACAATTTAACCTCCGATTTAAGGATGAAATTCGTAGTGCATAATCGCTCGCCTTTTAGTACATGTTTCGCATTCGATTTGTGTATTTTTCCTAGATGTACACTATAAAATGAATAGTGCAACTCTTATCAACACAGTTATAAACAGTTCTATCATTCGAAAAACTTAACAACCCAAATCGTCACCTATGATACATACAAAACAGCTTGAATAACGGCAGGTTGTTTTACACAGCTAGAGCGCATGAATTGCGTTGTGAATCTAAGGGAAAAGGGTTCTACTGCAATCATTTTGAAAATTTAAAACAGAACTCTGTAGAGGTTCATGAATTTTGAGCTCAACTCCAGTTGCTTTATGTTCAGTCTTGCTTGACACAACGTGGGGATTAGGAATGGGATCGATCGAGGCAGGCTTTTATCTGCAGATCATCTAGCGTTTGGAAAATTGACCGCATTTGAGGCACGGATACTCAAGTCTGTCCCAAATCCCACAATGCAGGTACTTTTGCCAGCCATGGCTACTCACGCCGCATCTCCCAACCTTAAATTATCTGGAGGGCAGTTTGCGGTGGATAGGCTAGATGTTAAAATGTACTTCCGACTTTTTAGAATGGGTGAACTTTCCACTTGCCTTCGAAACGCAGGTATCGACCTCGGGAATTTTCTCCACTTAGTCCGGCACACATTACTTCTCTCATCATAAGGGTGCTTTAGATGTCATCTGTTAAGACGCTGAAACTTTATAGGGAAGTCTACTGTAATACTAGGTCGTCGCTCGGTGCGAGAAAACGTTCCAGTTCATGTTTTCCCATTCCTAGTTTCGGTTGTATCCCCATTGGAGATGCAGTTGTGTGATTTTCAAAGAGCAACAGACATCGTCAGTTATGCACCATCAGCCAAACTAGAAGTATTACAACCCATGAAATGCGGTGATCTTGTTTAACTAGCTTCACCGGTCAAAAGGGAACCTCAAGTTTTTGGTCCGCGTTACCCAACGAACTGCAGAAATACACATACACCTCGCAGTCGAGATAAGGATGTGCATACACCACCTGTGGGGTGAGTAACTGCACCTACAGCGGTGCATATCAACGCTAGAAAATCAAAACTTATTTGGACTGAAGCCCGAAACAGCGTTATATGATGACTCGCTTCACGGTGCAACTATCCTTTCGAAGTCATCATGCTCTTTGCCAGCAAAAACATGTGGCAGGCAGCCGAGATGTAGAAGACAGGCAAATCACAGCTCCGAATAGCTAGATGTTTGGCTCGAAGGCTGAACCACCGACACCGTAACGCTGCAAAAGAATAGGTGGTTATCGGCAGATTTGGCCCATCGACCCTCCGGTGATATCAACGGTAAGAGGCCGCAGGAGACTATTGGTATGGGTGCGTTGTAATCAGTTTGCATGCGGTTCCGTTTCAAAACATGAAAGTGGATTTGAAGCGTTTATCCGTACTGCGAGAAGGATATTGAACAAACACGGTCAGGAGGCGGGACCGCTGAAGCTGATTAAATGCGGTTATGAGACGGTTTTTTAATTTGGTTCTCTATAGAACAAGGTAATTTGACCGATGATTCACGGATTGAGTTGCGAAGGATTAACGGTCGTCTTCGGAGTTTGGGGTTGTGGAACAAATGATTCCGTGACGAAATGAGTATCTGAAGTGTGCAAGATACTAGTGGCTTTATTCATGTTTGCGCTGCTCTCTGAATCGCATGACAGAGCCGTCTGCTTTTCGCTGACAAAAAAGTTAATTATTGACTCTATACGCAAGAACTGGGATCATTTCTTTGATGAAAACGTCTCCTTCCATCGGTTCGGTAGGTAAACGCATTAGATCATCATATATTAAAAGTGGTTATGCAGTACGTGAGCTAACTCATGAAATGTCGACCGGAATTCCGAAATGCGTTTTCGTTTCGAAAAGATTAAGTAAGTAGGGTTGTAAAACTAATCGTCGGGCAACATAATTCTATAACAAATGAGTTACCTTAGGACGCTGGCTTTACGACGAGTTTCTTTCCGGCTGCATGCAAAACCTATACTCTGTACAAAATGACTACTTAAGAAGCAGGCACTTTTCTCATTGATTTTCAATCTCTTAAAAAGTCGATTATATTTCATGGAAAACACGAATAACAATATGCATTTTTTTGAGCATTCTGTAGACAATGACTTTTTCTTCCAATTTTATAATCGAAGGAAGGGTAGAATTCCGTTTTAAAAAGGTTCTAATTATGAGATATATTAGGACAATGAAATGCCCGCTCTTAAAACATCGTCTCTCTGCATTTTCTAATTTCGCTTGTAAAATTAAAAATATGGCTCAAATTTACTGCTAAATTCTATGAACCCCATATGGTCTCCTCCTAATATCGTAGCTAAATGTATGGCTTGCCGTACGCGGAAAATATACGGCTTGCAGTTAGGAAACACTGAATGCGAGGTCGGACTCCAAATTTTACAGGAATTGAAAAAGTTTTGAAAAGCAAATTATGCCCTTCCTTCAATTATAAAATTGGAAGAAGAAGTCATTGTCTACTGAATGCTCAAAAAAATGCATATTGTTATTCATGTTTTCCATGTAATATAATCGACTTTTTAAGAGATTGAAAATCAATGAGAAAAGTGCCTGCTTCTTAAGTAGTCATTTTGTACAGAGTATAGGTTTTGCATGCAGCCGGAAAGAAACTCGTCGTAAAGCCAGCGTCCTGAGGTAACTCATTTATTATAGAATTATGTTGCACGACGATTAGTTTTACAACCCTACTTACTTAATCTTTTTGAAACGAAAACGCATGTCGGAATTTCGGTCGACATTACATGAGTTAGCTCACCTACTGTACTTCTTGTGCTCTGTTTTGAAGAATTTGACAAAATACGCTTATTAATACACCGAAAAAAGCAATCTCATTTATGGATTAGGGAAACTTCTATTCACACGAAAATGCTTTGGACTGCAGGGCAATAGGGAATATAGGTAGTCTGAACTTTATCGGGCTTATAAAGAGTAAAAGAAACAGAACTACAGTCTTCATATATGAAATGGATCGCTGTTGGTGTTGGATAATGTGAAGGAGGACTTACTAAAATGCGACAGTAGAATCGTGAATTTACAAGTAAAGAGGTGTCTCATCTCCGAGTGTTCTGTGACCCGCAATTAAACATTAAATTGAATGATGTTACTAGGAGACCGGATTACCAGGGTACTCTGTAGAAACGGATTTCCATTCGAGGGAACAACAAATTTCATAGTCGTTTCCGAAGGCCAACTGATATCTTATGTTGTTAACAGCATAAAATATTTTCATCTCCCTTTATATCACTAGATGGTTCAATTCATCGGTAACAAACAAAATTTCAGTGTATTTTGAGGGCGACAGATGTCGAAAAATGATGTCGATAACATTGGCTTTAACCAGAATGACTATAGTCATGTCCACAAAGGAAAAGTAAGAACGAGCATCGCGTTTGCGGTTCGTAAAGAATGGAATGTCTCCCATGCCACCTAAGATAAGTGTGGGTCGATTATAAATTTTCTTAATAGCTAGATTACTTCAATATTTCCAAAGAATGACCCTAGTCGGCGAAAATGCATCGTTTGGGATTGCTGTCACCCCCGCAAAATAAAAGTAGTCCCAGGAGGTACTACAGTCTATTTTTGAGCTAATGATATTGGAATTTAGAGTGAATAAAATATAAGTGTAATAATTCATGGACGCTGGACAAAAACGCGGCTGGATTACTGCATATGAAGGCAAAAGTGCAATACGACCTGCAGTTTTACATGTGGATTCCTGGATTAATAAAGCTTGAAGGAATACGCCCAGTGAATACACGGAGGACCCAGTTAGCACCTGATTATAGGGACCTGTACATCTCGCACACGATAAATGTGAATTTAAATTTTGTTAATCTACAGTAGTCCCTATGCAGCGCTGTCTTAAATTCATGAACATTATATTTAGCTAGAAGACTCTACAGTTGATTTATTCGACGAATAAAATTTGGCAAATAAGAAAAAATCAACTTTCGAAATAAACGTATTTTGGTTACAGTATTGGGATAAATGTTGTGACAAATTATAAATATTGCAAACTAACTAGTCTAGTTGCGGTAAATCGCGGCACGTTGTCCTGGGTTACCGCATAAATTAGTTGCGTTGTACGATATGCCTACTCAATCTCCTGACAAATCCTCATGCCAGTTCTAAGTGGAAATTTTACAATTACCGTTATTTTCCCATCGCATTCTGCGAGACCTATGTTTTTCATTAAATCACTGGCAAACATCGACAAGATTCAACAGAATTGCGCAGGTTCAATCTACCATTACATATTCTATTGTCGGTCACCGTCTGGGTTGAGAGTATTTCCAACCTTATCCTTCTTAATCTGGCCTGGCCCATCAAGTTGTTGTTTTGGATTGGATTAGGATAAAATTCAAATGCCTTTATTAGATGCACAAGAAGTATCACTATTTAAAGATTCTATTATAAATTATAATGCACTTTCAATACTATAAAAGATGCCCTTTAGCAATAATCGTAGTCTTATTGTCGTCGGGACGGATGAATCTCATGCAGGACATTACTTGAATAGCGCATACTTGGACATTATGCCACTATTTCATTCTCATACTGTTTCTTTCTCCCCATTGTCTGCAGTCAAGTGAGAATGAAATGGTGCCACATGAACGTGCGGACATAGGCACTTGGTTAACATGTAAACTTTCGGTAGTTGAGTGTGTGCCGTTTAGCCAATGTGTGTATGGTGCATTTGGACTTTAATTAGCCAATGGGAGCCGCGATTCGATCAGTCTCAAAAGCTCAATAACGTGATTCAGTTATAAATATTGCAGGCTAAATGACAGGCATTTAGTGCCAGGCTCTTCAGACTCAGGTGCGTCAGATATTGTGAACAAATACATGTTTTGAGTTTTTTACGGTTATTTTCCTAAAATGTTGGTAATTTACAGGCCAACGACTATTTCGAAGTATTAGCATCTCCATATTTGCGCAGGGAGTCATACAAGGGTCTTCATTAGAGTACTCCGACAACAGTGCCCTAAAGGTTTGACCGGTCTCGGTTACGAAAAGGTTTTACCAAAGGCCAGGGGTCATTAATGAAATTAACGAATTTCAATATTCTGATGACTTTATAATAAGAGGGGAAGGCGATATTCCGAGATGATAGTTTACTCATTTGACGTTTCACACTCGTGGATGATCTCATCGTCAGAGATAGAAAAGACGGAAAATGCAAAGTTTAAATGCGTATTCTTGGCTCGCTTGTGATTGGTCCCTTGGCCCATTCTCTCACTGACCATCTTTTTCCTACCCATATGGTGACTGAGGGCATTGCATGGTGCCGACAGACCGACTCTATGGTCGTTCAACTTTGCGCTGGATTTCCAGACATCGACGCTTCCCCTACCGTTCTGGTTTAGGCTCGTCCGGATACCTGTGCATTCCCCATAGCAAATGTTCGATTATTCTGAAGACTGTATGATCACACCGGGTCGCACACTTCTTTGTTTCACGGCCAAGACAGGCTTATGCATGCCTATTTCCAATTATTTCTTAGTCATGCCACAATATTCGACCAGACAGTCTAGACAGTTGACATTGTTGACGACTCGTGACATGTAGTCGGGCTTTAATAGACCTTTGGTTCGAGTCATCAAAGGACGGATAACGACATCAAACTTGTTCGTCCCTCGTCAGAGTTTGGCTCTTGCACTTTTTATTCAGCATGGTTTTCCTGAAGTCCGAGTTAAAGACTGTATGTGACTGGAATTACGCAGGATATATTTTTCGTAAAAATAGCCTTACCATTAATATGCAGTCAGTGGCCTATCAGTAAACGGGTCATTAAATTCTGACAAAGTCCTTGTAATGCACAGGTTGTCCATCATGCGTTCACGAAAATTACAATGCGTTATAGATCCGATCATTCTTCAAAAGAAGGTATATCTCGCTTGTAGATAATTATTAATTAGTTAAAAAATAATTAATTTTATCAAAAACCACCAAATCGAAGACCAACCGTATGACAGCTTCATTCTTTAAGGCCTAATATAATTGACAGCAGAAAAGGTTTTTGCAATACAACGAGAAATTACTGAAAACATACAACGAATAAGAAGCTTGCATATGCCCTTTTGAGTGCAAAACGGTTATAAGTTGGTTAGATATAGAAACTGTCAGCTTGCCTATTATGGACTGGTCTATGAAAGTGGTAAGCGCGAAATCCAGCTCTCCCTGCACCGAACAGCGTTTACTTGTATGCCCAGATTTCTTTTAATTGATGCGAAACAATTTCGTTTGGGCTGATGTACGAGCTATTAGCTGGAGTTAAAGTGTTTCGCAGGGCGAAGACAGAGAGGCTGACTACGGTCCAAAAAATTAGATTCTAGTCGCAAGTCAAGTCAGAACCACACTTCCTTTGAGCGTTTAACATGTGTATTTACGCGCAACTTCACGGTATCTACTCGACTTTGACAAACGCCGTCGTAACCGAAGACATCCTTTAAAATGCCGACGAACAGCTTGCTATTGCTAGTCTCCGTTGTCGATCACCGGATTGATCGTTTTCCGAATTTGATGGTCGTCGGAACCATCAAGTGTGGACAGTTCTTGAAAGATGCTGTCAACAGAGTGTGTTCCCGGGGAGGTTTTTTCCACGTACGGCCACCAGGCCTGTAAAATTACAGTAAAATCTAAGGTATTGCCTTTCCTTGTAGGTGAACTATCTCTCGAAATATTATATATGGAGGCAAATGGCACTGTCAAGTCATATTTTAAACCCGAATATTATGCAGGATACTGGGCATTAAATCTTCCAAAAACCACCTCCATGCCAAAAAACCGAGTAGCTGGGATTTCAACCATTAAAACGATCGCCTCTTGTGTCTTATACCGTTTACAAAATAGTCAAAACGCACATTCGTACAATTTATAATAAGCACCAGGTGACATAATAATGTGATTTATGTTTTTGGAAACTGTCCGGATATCAAGTTGCTATTTGGATAAACACGGTCAACGATATTCGGCTGTTCATCTAGGCTGGAGGCAGTATGTGGAAATATTTTGAAAGGCTCCTAGCTACTTACTATGGCTATAAGACCGGCAACAGCAATATTTATCTGTCATTAGCGGATTTCGTGAGAAGTCCAAGTGACCGACTGACGTGCGATCAAGTGTAGTACGGTTAATCATTCCGTTCTGAAATTAAACCATATCAGAATTCATTGTTAACTTTTCTGCTGGATTGCCACTGAAAAGGTCCCTTTTAATTTTTCTATTTCAATTTTAGGTTCTAAGTTGACCAACCATGAAGTAAGTGTATCGAAGTACCTAACATGTGATCTTTGACTGGTAAAAAGTTAAAATTGTCCGTAGAAATTATTCAGAAGGACGACACTGATAGCACGATCAGACCTGAAAGTAGCTCTTCTGTAATGCACTTATAAATTTAGAAAATATCCATTGAGATAAAAACTATTATGTTGCCACCTTAAAATGAACGAGGTGCCATTTACCCTGACTTTGAGGAACGTCCCATGCGAACTAATTTAGTATGTAGAAATTTGCATACTTCGTCAGAGGCTTACAAACAATTCTCAAAATTGCCTCAAAGGATATTAAGTACGTTTTTAGGGAATGTCGGACATGTATGAGCGGTAAACTAAGCCGTGATGTAAAAATAATCGAACAAAATAAGCGTCTGAGTAACTGGTTCTGCTGTTTTCAGAGAAAATTAACGTCTTTCTTTCTAATAGCTGCCTAGAGAACCTAGAAAAGTTGACGTGGGAGACATTCAAGGAGATGGATTCTGACAACTCCGGAACGATAAGCTTCGATGAATTTAAGGCTGTTATGCAAAAGAAGTCTCAATCTGGCAAAGTTGACGAAGCCAACCTTCGAGCTCTCTTTGACAGCCTCGACGCTGATAAGAGCGGTGACCTGAGTCTTGAGGAGCTGAAAAAAATGTTTAAAAACTAGATCAACCTTTTTAAATGAACCATCCACCTCCAAGTACTCCTTCTGCCCCTGCATATAAAAAGGCATTTCGCTAAAATACTTCTTACTTTGTCGACTGTGATATAGCGGGCTCTGGGCTCAATGGTTTTCAGCAAAGAACGTTTCGGGTTACGGGAGAAAAGACAGCACGGATTTCAATGTCCTTGTAGTCTTATGGTCCCACACAAATCCTCAATGCCCCTACCATCACCACAACCATCACCACTATCAATGAGAATGCTCCGCCCGAAAAAGTGTGGTATTTAAATGACATGGTAACTTTGCCTCGGCCTGCTTGAAAGTCGCCGTTTTTTGCACCACCACCGATGGTGTAGGGATTGCGACCGCCTGACTCATCGCATGTCATATCCTTGTTTCTGGAGGTCGGCTGGGAGGCTGAGGATTCGTCAGTTTCAGAAGGGAATGCTCCGACAACAACAGGCCGCAGAATTCATGGTTGTCGCACACTGCAAGGCTTTGCACTCATTGAACTTTTTGGCGCGGTCTTGCAGTGTGTTGTCATTTTCGGTGCGGGACAAGTAAACTTTGTGTCTCTCCAACGCAGATTGTTTGATCATAAAAACAGAAAATTTAGTAAGCCCCCTTTGACTGCCATGCCTTGGAAGTGGGTTCTTACTTTTTCTGAGTTGACCTCGTGGAGTCTAAAAAGCATTTGCTATACATGGAAATCCTGACCAGGCCCTGGGTTCTTCGCGCTCAAGCAGCTGTCTTAAGCTTTTGCGCGCATTGTCTCGAAAAGTCACCTCGGTTGCATTTTCCTCTAAGTGTTAGTGGATGATGATGATGCAGATCAAAGCGTTGCTTTCTAATCTCCTGCAGCGCTTGGCAGTTCATCGTTGAGAATTGAATTCGCTTTCAGTGTTTTCATTTGAGTAACAATATCACAACACTGGAACTGTGGACTACAGACCTGCAATCCGCTTGTCTTGTAGCACTTGGATAGTGATATGTTGGCCAAGACTTAGCCGCAAGACACCCAGAGTACCATGAACAGAATGGATTGAGGCTTCGAGCATGGAGTACCTAAAATTTTGGGACGTTCTTTCGAACCGAAAATATAGAAAATATAATTTTCATTTGGGACATCCCCTACAATATAGTTTACTTTCAGCAACAGCAATATTCATGGAGCCCACCGTCCAGTTGAGCAGTCTGCAGCCTGGAGGGGAGTAAAGGGGAGGGGAAACAGGAATAAACAAGAATGATGCACCGTCTGGGAAACGACTCTACGTTTCTGAAGTTTGTTTGAACTGAGATCTGCGTTTGAAGAAAAGACTGTACTTAAGTCGCAACCTTCTATCGAGCTATAAAGATTGTTTATGGGGTCAGGTAGTATACTGAATCCAAGGGTTTTTGTGGACGAAAGTACTCACATTAGAATTAGTATAGGATGTGTTTTCTGTCGAGTATAATTGGCACGGAACTTAGGAATGTCATGGTAGGAGACAGGCAGTTCGTTTAACTGGCGAGCGGCTCAGAAAGCCCTATTTTAGAAGAAAGCCGTTCCACAATGCCCATCTTGGCACCCGACCTACATCTATGGCTTTTCACAGTGACTACTCACTGCCAACCACTTCGATTGGCGTCTGGATTGGAGGGGGTAACCACCAGACCTTTCTCAACCCCGTGGCATCCTACTTTACATTATGTTTACAAAACTGTCGTTCTGGCAGCGCGACTCAATGACGAGAGTACCTGAAAAATTTATCAACATTAAATAAGAAGGCTCCGTAATCTCCACTGAAGCTACCTTTCGAAGAGACTCAGGAACAGTGGCCATAACGGATACCTGACACCCGGGTTCTTATATCGACCGATAAGTTTGAAATTTTTCAGTGTTGAAGCATGCTCAATATCGGGCAAGCGGTCACGTCGTGAGAATGTCGGGTGGCTGCTCACCGAAACGACTGCTTAACAGCGACGTTGATACAGCTTCACAACGACTAGGACGACAGGAAAAACAGTACAAGGACATAAAAAATTTCACCAAAATATCTCGGGATTGGATAAGTGCCCCAAGATATCCTCAAAAGGCATCCCCAGGCCTACGAACCGTCTTACCAAATGGTACAGTAATTCTTGATGTCAAATGAATACACATCGAGACAGACGTTGAGAACGCAAAACTGAAATGCCAAAGGCAAACTTTATCTGAGACAAACCTTTTTTCCACGCGTCTACATTGGGAGAGCACACACCGTTCCTTGGAACTTAGTTGATCTTTGATTTTCATAAATCTGCTGCGCATGACAGTTTTAGGCCATTGGACAGTTTCAACAGCTAGTCCCGAAGCAACGCGATCAGTCGCTTCTGAGACGTCCTCAGTGTATGACAGATCGTGCCATATCCTTGTTGGTGTTTCTGTCTGGTTCCTCCGGGGCCAAGCACATAAGCAACGTCTAATAAACACCTTCCAAGAGTCATTCCGCATAAATTGGTCGCAGAGATAGGGAGCCTTGCGTCCGTTTTCCTCCGCCTTTCCCCAATGGGCCTGGATCCGGTTGAAGAACGTTCTCACGCAGTTTCGCTCGAGGGCCACCGGATAGTTGCTGTGCAAACTAAGGAGTTTTGTTGTGCTCTTTTTCTTCCGTTGTGTCAAATTCACCGTTAGGATTTCGCCTGATGAGCACGTCAAGGGGAGGCAGTCGCTACTTCTGTTCCTCTCCCCTCATGATTAATATATTGCGGAAGATTGAGTTGAGCAGATTATGGAAGCTTTTCAGTATGCTTTTCCTAGGGATGACAAACGTGTCGTCAACGTAACGGTGTCAAAGGACTGTTTCATGTTGGATGACGGCCGTTACTTCTAGCTCCCCATCGTATGCCTCTTCAATTCTCTTGCGCATAATCTCAATGTAAGTGAATAAATGGAACGCAGATTACGACGGTATATCATAAACGACGCAAAAATAATACGACAGTGCGACCGCTAACATAACGGAGACGACAACCATCCTTTCAAATTAGCGTTTTTCGGAAATTTTATTTTGTGAATCTCGTGGACCTCTAACATGCCTGTGCGCGAAGTTCCAATTGTAGAACAGATTAGCTATAAAGTTAGCATGGCGATCAAGCAGATAAAACACGAGAGTGACTTACAAATAAGACGAACAGAGCTGCTTATATCCAACCAACTGGGATTGTTAAACACAACCGGAGGGTGACTTCCACCCATCTATCCTGATTGCAGGTTGGGTTCTGGTTTGGAGTTCCAGTTCAGATTTCAAGTTTGCAAGTATTAAACGGCATGTTTAAGGGCTTCTTATCAAATAAAACATGGCAGGGATGTCTTCTCCACCACCTTACACATCAGCGGGTCGGTTAATGTACGACAAGCGATTGTACCCAACAGAAGCAGGGATCTAGTCGTCGTTGCTTCTTATGCCGACGTGGGGGCTAAAGGAGACATTGCAAGGGGAGGCGTTTCTATTAGGACAGAGACCCATAGTCATCTAAAAATAAATGCTTCCCAAAATTTACCTGCGTCTTTTCACCGGATCTTAGTCGCACTGCACGGCCCTTAGATTTCCAGTAACATAAGATACGATTTCAAACAATGCCCTGCAAAATAGAGCCTCGAAAACCCCTGCTCAGCAGCCTGAAAGTAAGAGTTTCGGACAAAGACTGACAAAATTACTCGCAAATGGTCAAGAAGCGGTAATAATTTTATCACAATTCTTGGAAGACCATGGAGCTGCCGACTTAATATACACTCAAACCCCACCCTTGAATGGAGACTTCCTGTGATTGTGTATGCGAAGTATCCGGCTTGGGCACGGAAATCTGAACTAGCCTGTACTGCAGGTGGTCCTTCTCAAAATTCCAAGGGGACTAGAGTTGGTGCTAGCGTTAGAGCCAGTAAGGTTAGGACTAAGGCCATGGTTAGATTTGGGATAAGGAGAGTTACAGTTAGGGTTAGGTGTATGAGGGTTAGTATTAGGGTCAGGGTTAAGTTAATTGTTAGGGTTAGGGTTGAATTTAAGACAGAGGAAGAGGTACCCTCTTGGAAGTTGAAGTGAGACCACCTGTAGTACTGGAGGTATCCATATTTCCGTGTCCAACCGTTTTTCGGAGATGGGGGTTGGGTTAGTAGGGTTGACTGCTATACTCCACGGGAAAACTGATTCATCAGGGCATGGACGAGAAAAGAATCGACCCCAGTTACCAGAGCATCGCCACGTACTTATCGAAGGTAGGTCAGAGTAGTCACGGACGTGCACTTTATTTCGAACAACAGTTCACGTTGAGAGTTATTTTCGGCTTTCTAACTTCCTCAGAAATTAATGCGTTGCGCCCTGCAGCTAATCCTTCTAGACAAACCTTTTCAGGCCCGGACCAACCGTTGATCTGTGAACTATTTGAATTTTCCAGTCTTATAAACTTCTCTGAAGACTGAGGCCTAACTGACTGTTTGTAACTGGAGTGACAGGATATGGCAAACAAAACCCGCAGACCTCATATAATGAACAAAAGGACCACTTCTAACTTAAGAACTAGGAATAAATAACGGATATAAATAAACATAGCAAAATTAGGGACTAAGACCTTCGTCCTCAAAGCAAATTATTTATTTCGCGCATATCATAGGTTTCCATGGGGTTTTAAAAAGTATGTTCGTTGTCATTGTGTTGACCAGGACAGATCCCCCTAAGGCACGATTAATGTGCCCAGTTTTCTCCTCTTCCAGTCTTAATTATGATACCATAGTCTACTGGTTAAAGCACGGAACTGCGGATGGAAAGTTACGAGATCACAAGGATGCTCGTTCTGGGACCGGGCACAGCCACTGATGGTAACGGAGTAACCGCAAGCAGTCACCCCAGTAATCTCGATCGTCTCCCTACACTTATTATCAGATGGGGCGCTTCTGGTCCACATGAAATAACTACTGTAAGACAAGAGTGAACTATCTCCTGCAGTAAACAATAAAGAATTTCAACCACTTAGGCTATCCATTGGTGTTGTAATAAGCAATTATTTAAATGAAACGGAAAGATCCTTATATATAGGACGTTCGAACTGAAAGATGCAGCAACATTTGATCGAAGTTGAACGCACACCCGCATTTCGAAGATACCCGAAAATACCGTCATATATAAGTCTCGAACATAAATAGTTTATAAGTGCATACGCGAATTGCCATTCAGTCTATTCTATGAAATATAGGAACTTTTGGGATTGATAGCTATAAACTGAAAAGTAAGAGAGAGAATGTGGAAATTGAAGTATCTAAAAAGCAAGCTTGCTTTATCTCTTGAAAGGGCTGTCGTAAAACCTACAGTTCGACTAAGTACTAAATCGGTAATCGCGTCTGGGGCCAAAAACTTGAGGATAAGTAACCCATACACTGAAGGAAATGCTGTTGATTATTTGAATAACTCGAAATTTGTAGCAGTGATATGGATTTGAATATTCTTAAGTCAAGGTGAATTTGTCGGCCAAAGAATGGCTAATGATCCCGGTTAGGCAAGAAAATGAATGCCCAATCTCCTTGTCCTTACCGATACACCTACTTTATGTTACTAATAGCTGAGCGCTATAAGTAAGTCGCCCTGGCATTCCTGCTCAGTTGGGTTTATTAATTTCCGTTCCACAGTCATATCAGATTTTCAAACTACTTCTCGAATTAGCGCGGCGCTCTCGATAGCAAATAATACAGCCCAGGGCCGTAGCTCGTCCGAGACCACGAAACACCAATCCTCATCCGCAATCACCGAATAAGGTTCAGTACTCTGACCTTTTTGGCTGGAATATGACTGACAGAAGATAAAAATCGAACTGAGAAATCAATTTCCTGACTCGCATCTTTGATGGAAAACTTCTTTTGTTAGTACTGTTGGGAAAAGTTAGTGAACCATTTGCAGTATGACGTCATCTGGGTCTAAATAAGAAAGCTGTAACTGAAAATGCACAGATTAATTATGATATCTCAGATATCGTCTGTCATGATGATGATGATGATGATGATAAAAAGTTACCGCAACGATAATTTCATATCAAATATGGCAGTCGGCGGATTGTTTCATCCCATTTTGTTGCAAATTATTAATCTTAGAGTTTATTGTATTTATTCTGACGAGTATTTTCAGTTTGCGCAGACGTTTTCCGTACTAGAACAGTTTGGCGCGCGCATAAAATGTGATTAGGAAGAGCATTTGTTTAATTGAACGCGTCTACCATAGTGCTAGTTTAGGCCACATTTAAATGATTCGGTCATCAAACTTCGTCCGCTAGTCCGAGTCCAGTTTGATGCTTATATCAGCAGGCTGACATGATTTCATTATTTTGGCTGTCCGTATCTTTGTCGCGTTTAAGTATGTCGTGACTTAGATGTATATACGGTATACTTTCTTTGATTATCTGCATTGAGACCGCCCACAACGTGACTTTTCTATGCGCTTTGTAAGACGGTCTTCCCATACCATTTTCACTTTTGCCGAAATCAATGGTCTGTCATTCATCCTTATGTGAGCGACTTTCTGTTTGGGCAGACTAAACAAATCCGATGAAAGAAAAAACTTGCAAGTTGGCATGACCCGTTCCTTTACATGAAGACCACGAGAGAGGGTAAGTACAAAACAGGCACCGTAGACGGTCCAGTAATAGATCCGAAAAAAAGTTATGGGGTTTTCCTGCGGAAATCCTGTTTTGGAGTTACTTCTCATGTCGATATATCTCAGGCGTGAACAGAGTAGAGCTTTCCAAATTTTCCAGGTGTTTCTAGTTAACCCGCGTGAAAGGGGACCGGCAAGTAGATTACGGTGGTAACTGATATGGAGAAAGATGAGTCAGATTGTTTGTTGAATAAAGCTGTTGATTTACACATGCGTGCTCACATAGAACACGCCCATGCCTAAATAGACATACTCGGGGACCAACCTGATTAATTTTGCATTCAGAAATTGAAAACCGAAAAGTTATTTGTGAAAAGATGACAATGATTCCTTCACTGAGATGAAAGCGGCTTCTATTGAAAATGGATGACTGCTGGTATAGGTAGACGTGGTCTAATCTTTTATATCCCAACCCAACCGAATCCAGTTTACTCTATTCTGATGCGAATATGTTTAAACCCTACCTACTCCACCTACATACAGTAGATAGGCTGTCTCATGCAACGTTAACTAAAATTCCGAAATGTGTTGTTACTTCGAAAAGACCACTTAAGTTGGGCTGTCATATTAATTTCCGTGTGGTTTAATCCCGACATATTTCCGTCTCCGCAAGATGTTGGCTTTCGAACGAGCTTTTTATCGGTCGCCAGCACGCGTTTCATTTCTCAAAATTGCTTACTCCGGTAGTATGAATTTTGCCATCGATTTTTAATGTCCTTATACATTCAAGTACATTTTGTAGAAAAAATGTACAAAATATTCGTTCTTTTACTCATTTAGTCGCAAAATACATATTCCAATTTTATTTTATAAGGTAAACTATAATTCGGTTTAAAACCGTTTCAAATTCTCGAACAATTTGAAACCTGACTTGTCGTTACACTTGCATTCAGGGTCTCCAAAATATAGGCTGTATGCTCTCCATGTAAGGGAAGTCCTGCATTTATATATGCTATTAAAAAGATATCACAAGGGTTCATAAAATTTTACATGGGATGTAGATAATGCTGTTCACTTTATAGACAGCACTAATTTATGTGCTGATGCGATTCTGCATGGCTGGACATTTAGAAGTTTTAAAAATCTTTTAAATAGAAACTGTTTAAAACTGAAAGATATTCTTCCTTCAGGCATAATATTTGGAGGAGTCGTGACTTTCTAGTAAATGAGTGAAAGAAATATCTATATGAATGTTTTCTATAAAATATATTTGGATCTACATGGACACCGTAAATCCCTGGCAAGAATTCACAGTACTCAAGTAGGCACTTTTGCGGAACGTAAATCATGCTGGCGATTGGCAAGAAGCTCATTCAAAAGCTGCATCCTTAGTCGTTTGGGTTAGGCCGCACAGCGATTAATATTACACTCCTCTAAGTAATCTCTTCGAATAGAAAAATACTGTAGAATTTCAGTTAATGTTCCTTGATATATATAGACAAAATAGCATTACCAAAAAAGCAAGAGAGAATGGAATGGCCCTTTCTGGCCTACAAGCCGTCTTCAGCCAGCCGTATATATCAAAGGCGATGTACCATATTCCCGACACAGATACCACCTACAAGCCCGGACGCGTACTTCTTCGATAGCATATTGCTGCGTGACACAGCTACGAATGGGCACTGCGTGGTTATTCCTCAGTAGTTGATTGTCTTTGAATCGAAATTTTGTTGAAATTTCGGGTCTGACCTTAAAAAGTCCTGTACCGAAGACTTAAATCCATTTTATGTTTTCGATAATTTCTGAAATTATTAGCTTGACATATCTATATGTACATGTATCTATATGGGGACGGAAGGCGATCGCTGGGACAAATTGTTTATTTATCTGACGTGTCAAACTCTCACTCTAGCCCATCGTCAAGGAATGAAAGACCGCAAAACTCATCTCATATTTAGTTCACCTCTGCTAGGAATGGCCTTCAGCTACGTGACTGATTTGTCTGTACAGCGCTTGATAGGCAAACCATAGATCGATACGTCAATTAATCGGATCCTCAGTTGGATACCACGCTTTATGCACCCTGCGCGAAACTCGGTCGCCCGAATGACCCAATATTCTTGAGCTCTCGAAATGAAAGTCGTTCCCACGCGAGGAGGCGTGGACAGCCATCAAGAAGAATTTATCTTTGCGCCTCACAGCCAACTCGTTCTTTTGCAATCTCGTGCGAACCTGTTTGTCGGTCTCACCAACATAATTGCCTTGGCCACAATTATGAAAGCAACCACCCTGCAGCTGACAAAAGAGGCTGCACCCGAGCTCTGTCCAACTGGGCCCATCGTTATTTCATCAGCGACGATCTCCTTAAGAAAGAACTTTCTTACCTTTATCGGTTGATTCGACCTAACAGATACCCCATTAGTTTGGTATAGAACTGTTTCAGACATCGGGTACAGCTGTAAAACTCCACCCTAACCGAAAAATTGTTGCATGAAAATTCTTCTCCCTGCCTTATGTGCGGGAACTTCTGAAGTTGACAACCAGCGGTTAAATCGCTTTGGTATTTATACTGCTCACAAAACAGTATCCTCACTAGGCGGAGCACTCCCTCAAATCAAGGATCTCATCCATAAAGAGCGACAAAAAACGTAATTTGTCGCATTCCTTGCGCAAAATGCTCCTCTGTGAATGTTGGTCATACCGATCAACACCTGGGCACCTGTATTAATGAACACAAAGTAGCTGTCTGTCGGCAAGACCCCCTATTCCTCGTCTTTGCGCACGCACTCGAATGCCACTACCGATTCAATTAGAATAACACCTAGGTAGTTGCCATTAGCAATGCAAAACGGGTGAGAGTACTTCCCGAGGCTTGATAGTCAAATACGGGTAGTACCAACCGCTCTGTTGACCTGGGCGAGGGCTTATGTTTACGTGTTACTGACCCCTGCCCTGATCCCACGTCATCGACCGCTATTTTGGGTGCCTGAAATCTAAATTATTCACTATCCGCCCTCTCCCTCCAGTATAGGGAGCTATAATTGTCCCACCTCCCCTACCCTCTGCTCTGAAACCCACTGGGAATGTGTGGCGATCACTCACGTGCCAACGGTCTGCCTGCCGTGTCGCATCAATTAGTCTGGTGTGGTAGTCAAGATTTATCACTTGTTCTCATTTTGTCTGAGGACAGCTTGATGTAACCAACTCGTAATCCTCGAGTATAACTCCATTTTCTCCAAGAATCTCTTCCACTTTTCATTACACCGGCGCGTAATGTATACTACCTATGATCTATATACAGCACCTGACCTATCTCATAAAACCTGATAACTGCAACTGATGTGAGAGTTTCTGGACGTATTTAACTTTGCGTATTTTGCTTAGTTGTCCAGTCCCTTCAATGAAATGTACTTTTCTCATGGATAAATTGTGTTTGCGTAATTATATCCAGCAAAATATTAATAAACTTTAGCGAAAATGAACGTTGTAATATAGTCGTGCGATTTTCTATGCTAGTACCTGTTCTAGACTTCGGCTGCGCATTTGAGCGTGTTCCTCATTGAAAGAAGAGTAATTTGCTTGCAAGAGTTTTAGTAAACAGAGGTTACCGGACTTTAAAATTAACTTTATGTCCGATTCTAACCAGATTAGTTAACTTGCTAATACTAAGGTTATTTTAAGATAAAAGATGTTTTATCGAATTTTAGAAGTAATATTAGCAGTTCTGTGCGATTTATTGCCCTCAAGTACAGTAATAACGAACACAGGGAATCCTTCGTTTAAATGGGCTGAAATTGTTCCGCCGTTTGGAAACTTTTACGTAATGTAACGCAAAGGACCGCCAGCGAATGATCATTTCCAGCTTTGAACATATGAAACATTAATTGTCGTGTAGTCTAGCTTCTGCACACACGTTATTCAGAAACGGAACAAGCAAAACATTTATAGTTTTAGCAGAATATCAGGGTTTACATGGGCGCACTGCCGTGCATTCATAATAGAAGAACGGAGTCTAAATGCAAACAAAAATCGTGCAAATGACTGCAATATATGGAGAAAGGTATATTCTTATGTTTACGGTAAAAATGTATTCGTACTGTTTAGGAATGCGAAAGAAAGGTCACAAGTGCCAAATTGTTTCTTGGCCTCATAGTGAAAAATGCAAAGTACACAGAGGTCCGTCAGCCGAGTGCAGTATTAAAGCACTCCTTAAAGAGATAAATTATTAGGAAAGTTTTCTTACTGATTGAAGGCATATTCGTTGCTCACTTACGTTGTGGACAGCCACTTGTTTCGAAGACGATGCTTCATGTTTAAGTGAGTCTTCAAGCATGACGCAAACGATATTATTCGTGAAAAAGAGCGCCCAAACACTCACTAATTCGGTAAATTCCTTCAAGAATTATCTTATTTCGAAGTTTTCAACAGACAGGTAATTCAGAATCTGTCTTTATAGAAGATCGGGTGCAAACATTGAAAATCATGAAGTATTTAACGATATGTCAAGGCCGATCTGAAACGCAACGTAATCCCAAACGAACAAAAAACGTAAATTAATTTAATGGAAGAAAAGTTCTCTCTAGAAACGCAAAATAGTATGTTTAGGATGGCGCCTGTCAATTCTGTTAAAATTTATTAGGCACCAATCAGAATGGCACCATGTCGTCCTATGAGATCTTTTACTCCTACGACGTCCCCATCGGTGAAATCAAACAAAATCCAGTTTCTCTTGTTGAACCTTATCGCATTCAACTCAAACAAGTCAGGAATACCACGAATCCCTGAAAAACTGTTTTGAAATCTACACTCGGAATGTAAGCAGTTGATAAACCGTCACATAGGAAATCCCACTACTTATTAAGCGATATTTAGATGTAAACTTCACTGAAACACTATTACTAAGCGTTATTTTATTTGTAGTTCCACATTTACTGCGTTTTTGGCATGCAAATAAATCCTCCTTATCTAAAAACGAAGTTTACCAAATTACATTTATTGCTGAAGTTTTCAGGATATTGCGCATTTTTAAAAAATCAACATTTCTAAACAATGCAACACTGCCTTTAATATTTCTTTTATTTTTTTAATTCAGTCAAAATTGTACTTAATTAACGTAAGAATTAGCTCCAGGAAATGGTGTCGGCTTACGAAATTGGCAATCATCTGTAACTTTCGAAATACTTCATGAGTTAGGTAACAAACTGCATATATATATTTCGACAAAATTTTAATGCAAGCTTTTTAATGTGGTCCAGTTTATTCATATGTATTCTTTTTTAATTTGATACAATTATCCCTAGTATTTCGCTGGGATACTCGGATACCAGGATACCTTTTGACAAAAATTATAAGGAGAAATGCTCGTTTTTTGATCGTAAATCTATAATTGGCACTGGTAGACAGGATGAACTCAGTGAGAGGATCTTAGAGAAAAAAACTGAGTTGCTGTACCAAAACAGCTCTTTCAGTTTTGATCCGTAGTAATGTGCGTGATGCCGGGTTATTTTGCGGTTCTGGCAATATCTCCAGGTCTGCGTATAACAGATATACTTCAGTGCATTTGCGGCAGCCTTTCATACAACCCCTTCGCTCCGGGCTGACGCCATTAGATTTAGACGCAGTCATCGGCTTTTTCGTTGCCAGGCAGAGATAAAATATGTATTGTCACCGACCCTTTGTTGAAAAAGTGATCTATATTTACGTGTGCGAAGATTATTGTGACAGTGCCAGAGAGTGTAGTGGGTGCTCCATGAAGGATACACCGCGTAGGAGTGATAATCGCTCCAGGTGCGCGATGAAGATGTAGGCCTTACATGAGTGCCTTATCTGCCACAGCGCCTCATGACTCTTCTGCCTCGTTGCGGAAACCAATTCACCACCATCTTCAGCACCTACGTCCCCCTACTGAGCGGCTCCGATGACGTGAAGAACAAGTTCTATCAAGACCTGCGTGCCTTCTGAACAACTGTGTGCAGCCGGACAAATTGATCGTGCTTGATGATCTCAATATCCGCGTCGGCACCACCCCGAGAGGTGTCTGCTCCTCACAGAATCGTCAGCTACGGCAACAGTGGGCTCCTCCTCCTACAGGCATGTGTGGAACACAATCTTTGCCTGACCAACGCCTTCTTCCGTCTAACGGTGCGGGAGAAGACGACGCAGATATGTCCTCGCTCGTGTCATTGGGATATGCTGGGCCACGTCTTACTTCGGAGTTGTGACCTGCATGACGTACTCGTGACTAGGGCGACGTGTGATGCCGCCGGCAGAGGTCGCGCACAATGGGACCCCTGCCGCCCCCCATTGTTGTTATTGGTTAAAATCTTGGTCATTTGCTGTGTTAAACAGGGGTGTGGGGTGGAGCGCCACGGTGGGGTATCGGCCGTGCCATCCACCCACGCCCTCCCCCGCCTTCGGTCTTCTTGACTCTTTCCTGACACCGGACCAAGTGGGGGAGGAGGGAAGAGTGCGGCAGATGCCGTGCAAGTCCACTGCCACTATAAACTAACACACTCGCAAGTCACCGTGCCTGCTCTCACCTTGCTGTGGAGCAAACGGTGGACATCGTCTAGAACGACGATCGAACTATCGTGTGATGCTGACTGTTGGACGGTTCACCGTCTTGTCGTCTCCAATATCAGGCTCCGACTGAAGCCGCACATGAGACCACAAGGTACGTCAACATCAGGTAAGTTAAATAGTGTGTTGTTTGGTACGACAGAACGCCGACTGACCTTTGGCTGCTGCCTAAACTATAAACTGGAAGTAATACAAACCCTAGAGGCGCATAATGATGTCAAAAACCAGTGGAGGTATTTGCAACATACTATCCAAACCACAGCGACGGAAATCCTCGACCGAGCACGAATACAGCATCAGGATAGGTTTGATGACAATGAGGAAGATATCTGTACATTCCTCGCAGAGAAACGCAGTCTCTGCACGACTTAAACCATCGACAACAGCAACACCACTTATCCTACATACTTCCGATGCCGATGGCCAGCAGATTAGGAAATAAGGGAGGTGCAAAACGACTGGCCGAGTCGCAGAGGTGAGGAGACCCAGAGAGATGCCGACCGAGGAAAAATGGAGAAATTCCACGCGGCCGTTAAAGCAGTCTAGGGTCCACTGCTGAACCAGAATGAGGCAGATACAGCTCCTGGAGCGTTGGGCCGCACACTTCCAGGGCGTCCTACACCACGCGTTGATAATATGTGAGGAAACCCTCAGCCGATTTCTTCACGTTCACACGAACGTCGACCCCGACCGATCGCTTTTCCTCCCTGAGGCAATCGGCGCAGTGAAAGAGACGTGCAGGGGGAAACACCGGAGTTTGACGAAATCCCATTCTAATTTACATAGACGGCTGCCCTCGGCTGATGGACAGGCTGATCTCACTTTTCCAGGAAATGTGATGACACGGACAGGTTGCTCAAGACCTCAAAGATGGAGCCATTGTCCATGCGCACAAATGCAAAGGAAGACGATAAATCATTGACAATTACAAAGGCAACTTGCTTCTCAACACTGCCAGGAAAGTTTTTGCCTGTGCTCTCCTCAAACCTCTAAACTGGCACCTGGAACGGGGTCCTTGTCCAGAAAGCCAGTGTGGACCAACAGGGGCCATGAATTCATTGACATGTCCTTCGCAGTCGCCCAACTATAGGAGAAGTGTCAAGAGATGCGGACCAACTCCACACCGTCTTTTTCGATTTAACGAAGTTCCTCGAGGCAGGCAACCGCGAGGGACTCTGGAAAATAATGTTGAAGTTTGGATACCCCGGACACAAATGGTGCACCAACTTTACGGCGGGACGATGGCTTGCATTACGGACAACAGTGCAATATCTGGAGCATTCGCGGTGACAAATGGGAAAAAGCAGTGCTTCCTGCCGTTCCCATCTTATTCCTTTCCATCTTCTTTGCCATGCTGCTGGACGTCTACAGTGAAGAGCGACTGACCGAGCCGAGGGAGAACAGTTCAACATCCGTTGCTTGAAAGCATCTCCGAGGATAACCAGCGTTCATGGCCTATTGTTTGCGGATGACTATGCGCTAAACAGACCATCGTAATGGAAAGAAACCTACAGTGTAGGTAGTGCGTGAGGACTCACGCTTGTTATGCAGTTTCTAACACAGCTCAGGTTCAACAGGTTACTGAGGCTTATCCATCATGGGATATTGCTCTGGTATACAAGGTGATCATATTAGTAGAAAATAAGGAAATGTGGACAGTAAATAAATGCCTCGTACTTTATCTCTAAGGATTTGCGGAAATAAAATCCAAACGAACTCTTGGACTTATAACTTTTGAACGAGTCGTTCAGTCAGAATTTCGGGAAAATTTCACCAGCGAAAAACGGAAAGAATTTGATAGTCGGTTTTAATAATCTCTAACCTTAGAATTGCGAAAATTCATATCGAAAAATTTAAAAGGCAATTTGGCAAGCATAGGTCTCCTTTCGGTATATTCTCTCTAGACCTGTTAATCTATATGGCTATTGAAATAATGAATCGAAAGATGCGGACAAGTAGATAATTAAGCTGTAGCTCGGGTTTGGAGGGGCGAGAGTGAAACACCAAAATTCCAGTCAGCGACAGGTTGATGGCGGGCACTGGGAAAGGTAATTAAGTGCGGCTGGCTGGCTGGCTTGGTGGCCATGACAACTGTGGGACATGTGTGAGGTCCTTCTGTACGCACTGATGTAGCAGGCATTCAGATAAACGTGACTTTCGCAGTGCCGACTCATTGTTATGTGCAACTCGCAGTTCGATCCTAAATAAATTCCAAAAATAACTTTCCATGCGCGTGCTTCGTTCTCGCACTTGCGGCAAAGTTAATCACAGAAAGCTTGGGGCTTTGTTTCAGCGCTCAGACGAACACTTTTCTTGAAGAAGGAGACACGATCGCTGGGACAAGAGCTTTATTAGCCTGACGTTTCGGATTCCTGCTCGAAGCCATCATCATTATCTGCTGTTGTCTCTGATGATGGATTCGAGCAGGAATCCGAAACGCCAGACTAATAAAACTCTTGTCCAAAAGATCATGTCTCCTTCTTCAAGAGTACTTCCTGGGACTTGTCTCTTCGCTTCTATGAAAACTTTTCTTATTTAAAACACGTGAGTTTTGAAATAAACGTCTTGAACTTTGCGATCGGAAGGTCGATGCCGTATGTAGGAATAAAGAAAAACTACAAAAGACAATCTGGCGAGCATACGTCTGCTTTGGATAAATTCTCTTCAAATCTGGCCATTGAAATAATGAATCGAAAGATACGGGCTAGTAGATAATTAAGCTGTAACTCGGGTTTGGGGAGGGGGGGGGGGAGAGGGACGCACGAAACTTCCAGTCAGTGCCAGGGAGAAGGTGGGCCCCGGGAAAGGTAATTAAATGCAGGTGGCTGGCTTGGTGGCTTCGAGGCACGACAACTTTGGTACCTGTAGGAATTTTTCTGTGCGCACTGGACCGGTCCGCGCAACCTGATTGCAGCCACCTCTGCTGTAGCCAACAAACACTGCCCAGGTAGTCTTGAATAGCTTGACGTGACTTTGTAAATCACTCGGAAAGCCTCTATGGCATCTAGACGGTGGCCTCTCTCGATGATGTCAGCCGAGCAGATTCCCCTCACCCTTTCTGTCAAACAACGAACCAAATTACTTTTAATGCTTAGCTGCCTGGACCGCATCTCCTTGCGATAGACGTTATGTCGAATAATGTCGTTAAGTCTTCTACTCAGAAGCACGCCCAGTAAAGGAATCGAACCTGGCACTTCTTCTTCTAGCGCAAATTTGGTTGATGGGTGCGTGTGACTTATATCATCCAGTAAAACTGAGACGTCATTTTATTCCGATGCGATCACGAATATATCATCCCCGTAACACCCATAGTACCTCAGACCGTTGATCGGGTGATGTAGCTAGAAAGTCACTGGCTTGTCCATGAATGTATTTGCTGAAAGCGAGCAAAGAGACGAGTCCATAGCTACTTCATCTATCTGTCTGTACAGATTGTTGTCAAATAAAAACTGCGCGTTCAATGTACACCTGAATAAAGATTCCTTGAGAGCGTTTAGCACCATTCCTATATCATGTTAATTGGCGACAAAAAAGTCACAAAGGTAGTTGGCCGTCTCTGTTATTGGTACGTTCTTAAAAAGAGACTATGCATCTAGCGAAAACACGACCACTTCTTCTTGGTCGAAATCATTCCCACCGTTAATGAATTCAAAGGTATCATGATAGTTATGTAACGCATGTTTATGCCACAGGGATTTAAGTTTTCCGCAAGCCATTTTGCTATCGTATGACATGGCGAGTTCTTCATATGGAGAAGTGGACGAACCAGTGTGCCATCTTCGCGCACCATCGGAAAGTCGGATAACCGAGGTATATGCGTGCCGACGGGTCGAAGACGCTCTACGTCGTGTTTGCTGATGAGACCATCCGCTTGAAGACTTTTCAAAAAGTCAGTTAGTTGTGTCTCAGTCTCATCTGTGCGATCCTTCT
Organism: Spirometra erinaceieuropaei; assembly: GCA_902702965.1. NCBI lineage: Eukaryota > Metazoa > Platyhelminthes > Cestoda > Diphyllobothriidea > Diphyllobothriidae > Spirometra > Spirometra erinaceieuropaei. Next base: position 687,825 of record CACRXP010000103.1, on the reverse strand, counting down.
CCTTTTCTGTACTTTCTGGAGTTTTCCTGATCTGACAGAATTGCCTGTATTTTTATAATGTAGTCTTCCCTATCCGTCAAGACAACGTCAGTTCCTATATCCAACCAAATTATCAGCATATCTTTGTTCTGTCGATGGTGCTTTAATTTCTCCAGTGTGACCCCGTCAACAAGCCGCGATATTTCTGGCAATTATTCAGATACTGATAGAGGCAGTGGACTACCATGGACTTATGATGTACGCTCTCTACCGAAACTGGCTAAAAGTAGTTTGTTTGGTCATGGAGGTTCTCGAACTGCTTCTTAGTGTAGCTAGTTAGGTTTATGGTGAGAACAGCAAACCTAAGAACCAGCGATAAGGCTTCGATCGAGGTTTTATCGAGAAATATGGACGCACCCACTTGGGTATTCAGGAAACTTATGTTATGGTTTGCCCTCGAGAATACTCCAAGGGAGGAAACCCGTCTTGATTTCTCCGCGTTTTTTTCTAAATGGACGGCACATAATTCCTGAATCCTTGCCTCTCGTCTTCGCCCAGGTGGTCTAGTATGACTGCCCGTTGACACTCGTGACGCCTTTGTACGGGTGCTCTCTAGTTCATTTTCAGAAGAACTAAAGTGTCACGTGAGAATGCCACATGGGCCATATTAAGGAGGAGACAATGAGCCAGTGGCTGAGGAACGGTGAGGCCTTTGTCTGGGCTTTTAACTACTACCACGACTTTTATTGTGGTGAATCATGCAGAATCATATGCTACTGACTGCCTATAGGCAGTTCGGGAGTATTATGTGGTTACCCCGCCAAAATTGGCGAATTGCGGCTCAAATATTCATACAAACTGTCGACCAAAGCCTAAAAAGCTTCATTCAAAAAATTCCTCCTAGTGGGCGCGGGGTGAACCGGCGCATGGGTGGGCCTTACAACCTTCAATGTTGGCATTTGTTATGAGTGCGAATCCCCGATAACGCCTGCCGGTCCAGTGAACCCACCTTGTGGCTCGTTTTAGTGGCGCACACGCACACACGACAGTTCGACCACCGAATTCGACGGTGTTCACCGTGCACTCCACAGCAGGCCGAGAGCAATGATGGTGACATGCGCTTGAATTAGCTGGTACTGATAGAAGACTTGTGCGGCATCTACCGTACTCTCTCCTCCCCCGTCTGGCTCGGGGGGCATGACAAAGAAAGGAAGACCTCTCACGTAGGCGGCGGATGAGCGTTTCGACTCCTTTTTCCGTGTGAGCCATTTCCTCTTTTGTACTTCTAGTGTGTGATTTTGGGGGGCCAGGTCGTGAATGGAGCGCACGCAGAGGGGCTCTTCAGCTCTGTCAATCATTGTGCCCACTTCTGGCATCAGTCAGCCGGATGCCCGGGGATGGAAATGGAGGGTGAGGTCAACGGCTCAATGCATTTTCCTCACTATAAACAATCAGACGTGCTTGAAGGTATCACGGTGCGCTAAAAGACATGACTTCGAAGGTTGCCATCTGTCGGGATGACCTGGACCTCATAGTCAGCTCAGTGTTTGTTTGTATGGAATGGCGGACTGAGAGTCAGACTGCAATAGCCCCTTCTTAACGTGGCCTCTTTGGTCCTCCCACACCGTATTAAAGGTATATATATACGGGAGTACGGTATAATACCTTTATCATACGGATTTCATAATACTTGTAGTACTACTTGTTTGTAGAATGGCATTACGTGGTTATTCCACAGTAGTTAATTGCCTTCGATTCGAATGTTCACTGAAATTTCGGTTCTGACCGTAACAAATCATGTCCTGGAGATTTAAATCCAAGTCCTGAACTGAGTAATTTCTGAAATTATTTACTTTATGTATATATATATATGTATATATATATACAGCGTATAGTAATGACCACGACGCCCTTCCAAGCGATGACTTCTGGCGAATTGCGATAGATCCAAGACCATATGCGACCCAAGTCACTCCTCGTGTCAGCCTATTTGACTGTGAAGTTAGCTGTCAAGTTCGGTTTTTGAACTGAGATATGGATTTTATTCGATTGTTTATGCTATACGCGCTAGAATTTAAAATAGACTTCTTCGATATGCTCAGAAGGAATTACTAGGTAAGTGACTATGAAGAGAAATGACAACAGATTCAAACTATCTTTATCAGTTAAACTTTCCTCAAAACAGTGTTTTCAAAGTGGAAAAAACTTTCATTTGGAATACACAGGAGTCTTTATGATCAGTACGCCGCTAGAACTTTTAAGAACCAATTCTACTTAACCCTGCACTATTCCCTAACGATAGTGTCGGATACAGACAAACTGATCGCTCTAGCTGACTTTGATGCCCTCTTGGCACAAATCAGGCTACCTGGACGGGAATGCTGCTTCACCCCATGACTGTTTGCAGAATAAGGGGTCCGCTGCTGTTGCAGCTGCCAATCACGCGTCGAAGTAACATCCCTCTCTAGGTAGCCTGATTTGTGCCCACGAGGGTATTTGAGTCACCAAGGTCAATCAGTTTGTCTGCATTTGACACTGTTGTTAGGAGGGCGTGCAAGGTTGCGGGAATCGGTTCCTTGCGGCGTCAATTATTGTCATCGGGAATTGATGGCACTGACGACCGTAGCTACTTCTTTCATGTGGAGAGGCAGGAGCAGGGTCACGAGGCGACCGTTGCTTCCCTGTGGGACGTGTTACAATGATTCCAATCTTAACGTTCAGCTCCTTGACATCCGTTTTAACAGCAAGTGTATCCGGCCACCATCTTTTGTCTTTGTCAGTCGAGATTGTTTGCATTGCTCCCAAACAGGACAGGGAGATAGGGACTCCCCGTCCACGTAATACGAGTGGCCAGACACAAAGTCCCAGGAAGGGCAAATATTCCCCTGTCCTAACTCCAACACTAAACCTAATTCAAATCCTGATCATAACCCTATACTTAACTCTAACCCTACTCTTGTCCCTGGCACTAACCTTAACTATAACTTCCCTGGAATTCAGCGTAAGGTGGCCTGCATTACAGGTGGTTCCTTTCGGGGGGGGGGTGCATATAAGCAATCCCTACCCATTTGTCCTCATTCAAAGAAGCGGGTCCCACCTTGTGCAGCAATGCCCACTTTGTAGAAAACTAGTTCGAAGGCAACCAGAACTGTCCTCATTTCCGGCTTGCCGGCCATTTGATTGTTTAAAAATGAACGAAAATTTCTGGCCGCGCAGTGTTGTTCGGGCAGTTAATGGGGAGGCACGGTATTCTAGAGCAACAAATGAAAGCTGAGCGCCAGGTCAGGGCGAAGCACAAGTATCCACCAAGTTCACTGATGAGTCAATATCATATAAAGCATCAAAAGAAGAACACTGCTAGTCAGAGGACACCATGCATCTTTTTTTAAAAGAACTTTAGCGTGATGTGTCAGGGAGTCTTCCGATTAGTTTTTGGCATTTCTGGTTGAAAAGATGCGGAGAGACTTTGGAATTGTAAAACAATTTCAGAAAAACCAACTTCTCGCCCAGAATTGACAATTACCTTTCAGCTAACGAGTCTATTTCAGGTCTTTTAGTTGTTTATGATGGATACAAGGACGAAGTTTATAAGAATTTCTCTAACTCAAAGAAAGAGGCACGCAACATGAATTTAAATCACACAATAGTATCAAATGGAATCAGTTTTATAGGGTCCCCTATTTCACCAGCAAGCCTTAGTTATGTTTGTAACGAGAGGATTTCGGTTACAAGTCGGCACATAACGATTCCACTCAAACTAGATTGATGACGAGCAAAAATGATTTTCGTTTGATGAAGTTGCCTAAAAAAAAACTTACATGTATTCCGTCTATTTACATGACAACTGATTAAAACCGGATATCTCTCACGGGGCATCCCATTGGAGAACCTTCATAGGAAAAAAGGGAAAATCTAACTTAGGATTTTACCCAACAGTTCTGTTTTTAATTTATGCACCAACGACTCTGCTTCTTATATATTTAACTCTTCCAGAGTGAATGCACTAGTTTAAAAGTCAAACAACAACGCTTACTGAATAATGCGAAGTAGCAAAGAATAAAAAATGGCCTTCGAGGTTTGACGTGACCAGTCACGACATTCGCACCGTCGTTTACCCCCAGCCCAAATAAGTTTTAACACAATTAAGAGCCTAAGAACTAAAGGCCATAAGGAAAAATTACAAAGCTCCACTTCCAGGTCTGTCTAAGCTTTAGGATAGAAAATAAATATGATAAATAAAAATTCGATTATTCTGCCGAAACCCCAACATACTAAAATGTGTAAAGGACGCTTGCTCACATGCGACTCTGAGTACCCGTCCGACCCCTGAAACAGACATTACGCAACGAAAAATGTAAATTGTCTCTTGCAGAAGTGCACAAGTTTGAAGCCCTACTTCTAGCAGCACATGCTTCCGCAAAGATCATTCGGACTTATCAAACCTTCTCTAAAAACGACAACATATAGGGAGTAGCTGAACAGCTAGTACAGGCTGGAAATAAGAAGGAAACCCCAGAGGATAGAAGGTCTTCAAGCAGAACATGACCTTAACGCCACAAGGGCTAATGAGTCATCTATTTTCCTAGGTAGTTTTTCAAATGAAAGACTACTTTATCTACTAGCGCGTACTTTCATGACTAATACTTAGTCGACAGTGTTAAATAAAGGTGTAGCTGGGTCCCTGTTAGTAAAGTTACTAAACTGGTTGACCTGCTGACCGTGCGTTTCATTAATAGTGGGCAGCATCTCGACATGTGTTTTTTGTTAAAGCAAACGTTCCCTTCATATTGAAAATGTCACTTTGGCACCAGATAGAAGTTTCGGCAAAGTAATTTTCTATGGCTCAATTTCAAGTATGTCTGAAAGCTCCCCGAAATACCTTCTGTCTCTGTTCCTTTAAAATGAAAAAAAACTAATTATGGATTCAGTCAGAAGATTACTAAGGGAAGTTGCGGAAGAGCGGTCTAAGATTACGCTAGGTTGCACTTTGTCGAATCAAGAAGATGAACCCTTCTGGTTCACCTTAATCTGGCCTTTCGTCAAGATGCAATAACGTTTTTTCCGCTCTGCCATCAGGTCACTGAGCCCAATCTGTCTTAAAAACATCCACTTCTCGGGTCAAATCTTAGGAGAGGACATGAGTGTTCGAAATGTCGAAAGCTCACTATCTCACTAAAGTGCACACATGGGAAGCTAGTTTGTAGAAAGTTAGTAAACACTAAGCTGAAGGCAGTGCGCACATTTGAAATAAAAATGGCGTCACTTATTATATTTTTAAAGTACCCTCAAATGCAAACGCACACAAGTCCCAGAGGGAAATGGCGTATTCCTCGCAACGAGACAAGTTAGAGAAAACAGGAATGGTGTCGGTACACAAAGAATAAGAATTGAAAGAAGTTCGCGCAGTCAGTTTACAAACAAATGATTTTTTTGTCTTTCACTTATCGTTAGAGGGTCCGACGGAAGATATTGTCTAATGCAGACAGGAATGTCGGCAAGGATAAGAGAGACTAAGGTGATTTTGTCTGCACACTGTGAGGCCCACTGTGCGCACCATAACTCCAAAGGCTACAACGTAAGAAAACAAAAAAATCAGATACCCGGAAACAAAGAACACCAAGTTTAACTGTTAAGCAAGGGACTCAGGAAAATTGAGTTTTAAAATAAACAAAATAGTGGAGGAACCCAATGAAAAATTTACAGCGTGGAATAAAGAAACTGGAACCGCCATTGCTGACCCAGATGTCGTCATCGTCAGTCAAACCCACCTCCAACCGCTAACTGGAAGCCCCCGAGCCCACATGCTTGGGTTCTGGACGAAATCTCCAAAATCAAAAGTAGTTCAGCGAGACAAGGGAGAGTGGCTGCCAGGGAATTTCGAATGTTTTGTTTTCGTTTAGCAGAGTGTGAACTAGTGCCTGGAGGTTAGGAAGTGTTACCTGAGCAGCGCGTAATTTCATAGAATTCTCAAGAGGTGTCAGGCAGTCATCCTGGTGATTATAACGACATTAGGGGATAGCATAAGCTCACGAGCAGTGCGATCAGAATTGAAAATTCAGTAGTGTCATCCCATAAATAATCACAGGCCGTGGTCGGCAAAATTGGTTCCTTAAGAAACATGAGCAACGTTTGCTGGGATAGGAAACATTAATTTAAAAGAATTCCGGCAAACGTACACCGTCAATTATTCACAATCAGGTATGTACAGTGATATATGGGAGGGCAGAATATCAAAAGTGAAACATCTACTAAAAGCCAATAAAGAAGAGATGGTTAAGGACGTTCAACTGTCAGTGGTCAGATTTTAGTTCTGTTTGTGGCTTAGGGAGGAAGGGGGGGAGAAGGTGCCTGTCGATTAACTGTCCCTGTTTCATCGCTGTAACACGACCTGGCGGGCGTTAACGCATATGCTGGGTTTGTCTTTGCTCAGAGGAGCCTTTGCGCTTGTACAAATGCTTTATGTGAGCACAAAGCTGGGTTGACTAACCGTATGGCCACTGCGTCTGCCGTCCCAAGTATTCGATGACGCAGGAACTTGGAGTGTCTCGTCGACACTCCATAGATGAGTCGGAATGCTTGGTTGACGTCAGCCCGGTGGATTTTTCCCAACCTTGATATAGCCAGGCAGGATGGTGCCCTCGCATCCACTAGGAGAGATGCCTATTCTGCCCGCCCTTATATTACTGTACAGGCCTGATGATGAATAACCGAAAGCGTACGTTTGCCGGACTTGACTTCTTAGATGTCTACGTGGGTATCCTCGCTGAACTTAAACAATCCAAGATACCAATTTTTATCCATGCCGGCCTGCTGCATGCCGGTAGCATTTAACGTACCAAAGAGGAGAATCGTATTATATAAAAACACCATAAGTGTTACTTCCAAACAGGTTTCTTTGTGCTGCATCATTGAGTTGTCCAGTTTATTATGTGTGTCACTAGGCAATGGAATTTGACAGTTCAGTACAGAACAAGAGACTTCACATCCAAAACTGACAATTTTTCTGTAAGTGGATACAGTGAACAATGCGGCCCGTTAATTTTTTTTCGGCGGATGGAAGGACGGAACAAGATAAGAGCTTATTCTCTCCCACTTGGGATTGAACGGTGGCTGAGAAATACCCAAAGAACTCACGAAAGTGAAGATGTTAAAAAACCCTAAAATATTCTTTCTTGCAGATTTTGAGTCCACTTCTGTCCTGATGCCGCATGCCCAGCCTTAGTTGCAGCGGATAATTTGTAATGAAGCACAGGAGAGGATTAAGTTACCAGTAACGGACTGCATATGCAGTCGATTGTAAAGCAGACACGGGATAAAAAACAGAGCCTAATTTTAATAAACGAGAAATGTCAAAAGAAGTTGCAGAGCTCTTGGCTTACGCTAAACAAACTCCAATATTTAGTTAGTAAGGTCGCCTACTGATTTTCCTACTGTAACGAAAATACAATCGACTTGTTTCGATTGCTCGGGGTTTGTGACTTCAAAAAAGGGAAAGCTGTTGCGCAACATAGAGCATACTAGGGACTTCATCGGCTCCTCACTACAGCAGAAAATTAAAACAGATCAAATCCACCTTCAGGTATTGCGTCCCTGATCCCAAAAACATCGCATTCGATCTTTGTGGATGAACACCTGAGAAAACTTATTGAGTAGTCAACTTGCTTCTTAGAACGCTGAAAAGGGTATGCCATGAGGTCGTGACGGTTATTCCAGACGATTTGATGATACAAAGCTAAGAATTGCGAAGCAACAGAAAATCCTGCTCTACAATTAGACATTGTAACCGCACAAAAAGTGACAAATTTACTCACTAACTATGTTTGGTCAAAGATTCTGACTTGCGTTTTTTCCAGCCTGTGAAACACGAAGTTTAAAATATGCACAGTCAAATTTAACTCGGGATATGTCTTCATGCTAATGCACCACCTTGCTTAAGTGCAATTTCCTGAAAGGTTCACGATGTAAAAAGAACAGCGGATTTATATATATGGAACGGAAGCCAATGTTTACTTCTAGACAAGGCAATATTATTTTTCTAACATTTCAAGGATCGGTTTAGGCTGTCGTGCTCCTACCTTCCTTCCCACTGTTTCCAGTTTTATTTGTTGATTCAGAAATTATCCTTATATTAAAAGTAACCGAACTGCCCTGCGGTACGTGAACAAATTTTATCTAAAGATGAACATAAATGTGGAGCGATAGAACCCTTAAGGAGAAGGACAAGGCTGTTTTGTTACACTCTAGGGTAAGGTGATACCAGTATAGGTCTGGGCCTATAGACGTTGAATAAACTGATCCACTCCAAGTTCGTAGATATTTTGTTACAAGTACATAGCATGTGGAGTGACAATAGACTTATCTGCAATGAGGGTTACTCGCAGCTACGAATAGTAGTCCGTAGTCAGCGAAATGCACTCCCTCTCCAGAAGCAAGTCTCTCGCAGCTACGACACCGTTATTTAAAAGTAACCCATACATTAAGTAGTATAGGCTCATATGGGCTATATTTTCTGAATGTATATCCGCACAAGAACAAATCGGAGCAGGGATAAGTTCCATCGCCATTTCGACCTATGAGACAACCTGGCTTAAGAGGCCTGAGTAACTTGTCCTTTTTGACAGCCTCAAAGCTGAAATCGTAGGTGACGTAAACTAGAACAAGGGTGTACTTGCCGGTCTTCAGGCGTTTCTTTACATTGCAGCAAGTTGGAATTCCTTTTACTTCGTAGTTTGCTGGAGTTCCCGTCTGCCAAGACGCTTTCGAAGGAAAATTCATTCCCAGGGGTTTGGAAGCTACATGCTCTCATAGCAGCTTCGTTGTGTAGCTTAAAAATACACCAACTATGAAAGTCATAATATTAGGCGATCCCCACTATTCCTTAAAACAAACAAGAGATTCAAAACCAAACAAGATGGGAAGGATATATTTTCAACCTTTTCTCCAAGAAACAACTTATTTCGACACGGGAAACGCGTCTACATATACCCCGCAAAACGATCAATAAGAGAAAAAGTGACGGAGACATAGGTTCACAGTTAGAAATGTATTTTTCTTAGCCGATTTTGAGAATGTTCAGCAGATGGAAAAAGTATGGATCGGAGTCATTTTAAAGACTCCAGACAGTGTTTTGATTTCATGTAACTGCTAGGCATTTCGATCTGTGTTGCATAAATTCCGGTTCTAACATTACCTATTGTTAAATGCACCCGTTTAAGGTAGACACTTCTTTGTCATGTGAGTTTACTTTTACTTTCTACCACCATACGAAATGCTTTACTGGGAACCAGGCGTACTAATTTCTTGTGAACCTCAGACCGTTGAAGAATTCAAATTCCTCGCCACCGTCCACACAGGAAGCAGACCCGATACAATTCTAATGGACAAAATTGGCTACCTCCAGAAGATCAAGAAAGTACTGTCAAATCGCCCGTTCTATGCGTCATACGAATGTAACTTATTAAGAACTTGGAAATGCGAAGTTAATCCAGCTTTTCTGCAGTGAGACACTGGCGCAGTAATACGTATCGGTTGGCGCTCCGTGAGAGCTCCTGACGCCTGTTCGTTTCTGTATAAACGGTATAGTACATGACATAACAGACTTCCTAATTCCATTTAACCGTCACAGATGCGAAACGTCGAGACAATTTTTCACGTAAGTTCGCATCTGGATACTGTTATTTGTAAAAATAACTGTTTTCTAGCTCTTTGCCCGGCCTAGGTCATCTACTTACGGAGACCTTCTGCGTCATATAAGTTACTGTGCGACTCCTTTGTGTGTACTGTCCTCTATATTTACATATTTTTCGAAACCCTATACAAACAAGCCCATTTATTCGGCAGTGAAGCGAAAACCCAAAGCCTAGCAGAGGATGTCCAGAATGAAATCAGATTTCGAAAGATTAGGCGAGTTTTATTTAAGACAAATGGGCAAATGCAGGTACGAACACTTGAGGCGTCGGAGCCAAATAAGACGTGGGTTAAACGCCATCCAGCATGGCGTTGAGTTCCTCCAGGCTGAGCTCACCATCGCCGTTGGCATCAAACCGCTTTACCAATCTCTCGACTGCCTTCTGATCCAGATGGCTTCCCATTTCTTTCAGCATGGCACCCAACTCTGCAACACTCACTTTGTTGGAGCCGTCTGTGTCTAACTCCTTAAACATAGCCAGGACGCTGCGACTAAAACTGAGGAGGAAAAAGTGCAAATGACGGTTTTTGCGCCCATCGGGTGAGGAGACACCACAGAATAAGAAGTCAAAATAAAAAGTGTCATAGAAATTCCCTCTAAGACTGAAGTGAGGGCCTTCTAAGGAGTGCGTGGTTTGTGCTACAAAAGGCTCAAATTCGGGTTCACATCAATTCCTATTAGGCAATGCGCCTTACTAGGCAACGACCAAATTATTGCAAACTTTCGTGTACGAGAGGAGAACAAACGTAGGATACAGACTAAATTTTTCTAATAAAGTGTTAGGGCATTTTCCAATCAACAGTATATAGGCAGTAGAATCTCAATAATTTGGAATTTTATTTCTTGTAATATGTTTAATTCAAAATGGCGATCAAGTTGGAGTTAATTTTCTACCGTGACGGCTTTACCTGTTAAACGGGTTTGCTCCCTCAGTAAGCATGCGAAGCCACAGTATTTTGACAAAAACTTAGTTGAGATGGTTGCTTAAAATTTATCACTATATTTTAGTGAGGTTCATCGAAATTAAATAATTATTTGAGGCGAAAACCCAAACTTGCGTCTTTTTAGTGCATCTGGTGTACTGTTTCTAAGATGAATCAGATCCCATGAGCTTACCTCATTGTCGGAAATCTGAGAACCTATAAATTAAAACGAGAAGTGAGTCAAATCAAAAACGGTAGATCCTAATCGTCCTAATATGCTGAAGCATAAATAGAAGAACTGGCTTACTAGTACAGAAAAATACAGGTCTGTTGATTAACGGCATCTATTTATTCGCTTCGTAGCGTAAACTGGTTGGCAGGTCTGTGACCTCATAATGTGCCCATGCGCAATTTCTCTGTCCTATTGGCTGGATTAGTTTTCTGACCACGGAAGTGTGTTTTATTTAGCCCGCCTTTCGCAAAAATCTGCCTCTCTGGGGACCAAAGGGCAGCAGAATCTATGCCTATTCGACGTAGAGCGTCGGGAATATGTGAGCTAATATGAGATTTATGGCTAACGTTATAAGCGTGGGTTCAGGTCACGTCTTGACTGATTTTTTTATAAACAGATACGTCATTTTGAAGCAGCCATCGTGAACGCATCTTCAGAAGACCGTGCACCTTTAATGTTACTGTCGCATAGAGACCGATTCAAGGGTACATTTTGGTCAAATCAAAAAGATATGCGTCAAATATCTTGTTTCGAATGTTACATGAGTATCAAAAATTATAAAGCCTCCTATTCTTAACATGTCTTACAAATGAGTAACTCGTCTTTGTAAAGTAATAGCACGATCAACCACTTTTGGAAATGTCGGTCACGATAGCGTTTCTGAAATTTCATAACAATGTCAACGAATCGCCAAAGCAGCAGTTGGTATGCTAGAAATCCGGCCAATGAGCGTTTGAAAGGTTATTAGAATATTATGTTCTTTCCCTTGAAAAGCTCTCAAAAGGGGCCTTACTGGTGGTACATTTTTTGCGTTAATACGTAAATGTTGGCGGTAGTTTCAATTGATGGTTCTCATAGGGTGAAATGATTTTTTTATCAGGGCCGGATAGCTGAAAATATATGCCACGTTAAACGATAAATAAATATTCAGGACTTCCCCCCCCCTATGCGAAAATTATACTGCGGTTTAACGTACCTAGGCGAATTATTTGGGTCTTAGGTATAGATTTAGCATGGTTTGCGAAACAGACGAAATCGTTCTTTTGGATTATAGAACGGTTTTTATCACATGGACAGAGG
>CACRXP010000103.1:605984-668754 GCA_902702965.1 Spirometra erinaceieuropaei | reverse complement strand
GGGAGGTTTTGTGGACGAAGAATGTAGACCTGATGCTATTCACAGAGTCCTGTCAGCCGATTCGCGTAACACCTAATAAGATGACTTAATTACGTTATTAAAGACACTGTACAGTTTTCGTGTCTAAATAGATTTTAATTTTTTCGGCGTAAAGTTTTCAGATGCCCTGCTCATTGAAATTACGAGAATGAGATCAGAAGTACTGTTGGATTTTTCGGGTAACATTAGGTAACCATCACTGCTTTCGTTCACTGTTAAGGAAGACAACAGCTTCTAACCATTCTTTCCCCTGTAAACAGGCCATGTAAGATTCCAAGCAGCCTAATATTGTATTTTAAAAAACAAGATTTACCTGACTGTTACCAAATAACGGATGACGAAAATCATCTGGGGACTAAGAATAACGATCCGGAAAACCTTTACCCTTCGTTAGTCCTGCTTCAGCCTTCATACACTCTGGACTAGGCGTTATAATCTAACAATTCTCGCAGCGAAAAACCTATTGCAGCAATTTGCTCTGTTTGCAACTTCTTTGTAAATGCAGTAGGATTTCATTCTCCAGGAGCACAGCTGACTATGCTATCTCACTCGTAAGCAGAAAAAGAAAACCGGTTTGTCATTTGGAAAGACAGTCGGTTTGAGGGGAGGCCATCATTAGTCAAAACAATGGACGGAAATTACAATGCAGATTATCTAAAATAGCGCGATGAACCCGCCGGCAAACATAGGCATCACTCGCGATTTCACATTTTTAAACTTTTGTGTGCTATCTTTTATTTTATTACCCACAGGTCGTCAATAGCGATTTAGATTTCTTTAGGATTTTAATGCCGCGAATTCGACCTCTCTGCAAATAAATTTTGGGCAATAACCGCCTCCCTCGTTTTCTATAACATTGAAATTACTGATGCAAACTACCAGCCGTATAGAAGAAATGGCTGTCCGACGTTTGAAAAAGGCCGTACATTTGTCAGTCGGTCGAAGAGTTTGCGCTATGTTATGCACATTTGTGGGCAGCGCTGTTGTCCGTTGGTGATGCTTGTTGGTAGTAGTTTGGCCATTTCGCGGTCCTCAAAAGCCTGCGCAAAACAGTCTTTTGGAAAACAATTTTAGAATATGATGAATTGGCCAGAAGGACCTTACTGGGCTGCCAGTCTTCGCCAATTACTATAGCAATCAATAGTAAATAGTAGTCACTAAACCGGTAATGCCGTTAGCGGTTGGAGCACGTATTCGATATCGGACCATCAAGGACTGTATAAACATTTCACGGAACTTGAGACGACCTATGAAGGCTGTAGCCTTGCCGACGCAAATTTTGAGACGTTAGAAACTTTAAGCGAAAACAGCAGGCAGTAATGAACCTTGAAAACCGAACTTATGCCATTGGCTTTAAACGGCGAAATTTCTTGAAATCGATCTTGGCATAACTGTCTAACTGTGAGATTATTCAAAGACATCGAAATGACCAGTGATTTTATGGTTTATTCAAGGAGAAATCATAGAGTGGGTAGCGACGCCAAAGTCATCTGTCTAGCAGCAAGTCCATTAGTAATAGCGGCGATAGTATCTTCTGTAGTAGGGACGATAATACGGGCGATAGTATGAGCGATAGTATCCAGCAGCACCAGCAAGATCGGTCGCTTCATCGGTAGAAACAGGGCCTTCCTCAGATGGGAGTTCCGTTGGAACCAGCGCCAAACTGCATACCGAAAGGGCTAAGATCAATATGCACACCTTCATTACTTGTCCAGGAGAGAGCACTTGGAAATTCAACAGGAACGCTGCCTTTTATATGTTTGTCTCCTCGATAATCACCTAGTTAAATCTACTTGGACATTTGACCTGTTCAACCTGCCGACATGTTTTAAGCCCCTTGGCGTTATCTGAAGACACAGTTGATCTTCTTAACCCTTTGTCATGGCGCTTGCATTTTGCGCTTCGCATGGCCTCTGAACTTTGAAATAAATTTGCAGCGGTAACTAGGTCAAATCGTGTGCAACTGGGTTGCTAAAGTGTGTCTTACGTACATAACATGGATAAATTATCTAATCTAGTAACTTTCTTTTCGAATAAAATCCGTTTTCGCAGTGTGAAATACTACATAATACTTCGTTCATACGTTTTATTGAGGATGGATATGACTGTGCACTTTTGTCCTTGTAATCTAAATAAGACTCATCAGCACATGCGCCTTATAATTTGCGCAGAACCTCACGAATCAGTGCACAAAATCGCTATGCAAGAAAACGGACTTAAGTGCAATATAAGAGCCATTTAGTATTGAAAATAAGCCTAGGTCAACGTTTTCGTGACAGCATGCGCTTTTTAGAAAATGGTGCTTTTGAAAACAAAACTGCCGTTTTAATTCCGTATTTTTCGACCGTTTCCGATGCCCCAGCAACGTAACAAAAATGCTCTCTAAAAAGTTTCGCATGTCTTTTATTGTTCTCCAGAATGACCAACCAGAGTTAACCAACATTGTTATGGAGATGGGGAACGTGTGATTACTTCGTAGACGGAACTAGTCAACCTATGAATATTAGACTACATGAATAATTCCGTAATGTATTATATACCCCCTAAGGGGAATTTTTGGACATCTGCCTAATACACTGTCGTATACGATATTTTAAATACTTATTACATGGTATACTGTGAATGCAGGGAATAAACGTCCTGTTTTCATCTAGAAAACATAATGTTGCTTGTACGGACATCGAAAATCACTAATAAAACACATTATGTTTTTGTTACATCCCTGCGAATGTGGTTTTGCAGACGGCAGTAATGACGTTCAGTAAAAGTTGGTATCTCATGCAGTATTAAGCGAAATTCTGAAGTGAGTTTTCGAATGGAGAGAACTGCTTGTAAAGTGACTAACGTACAAAATGATGCCAAGATATTTTAGTCATGTCAGGATGTCGGCTTCCGAATGCAACTCTGTTCGGCCGTTTGCAAAAACCACACTGAGCAAAAAATGGTTACTTATATAGTAGGGTTTTTTCCATTGATTTCCCTTCCCGTTTTAAGTTCAAATACATTTCACAGAAAGCATACAAAAAATCTTCCTTCCTGCAGTACATTGATAGAAAATTACGTCCCTTTCCAATTTTATGCCCAGGGGAAATCTAGCTTTCGGGTTAAAAGCTATTTAATTGGGAAATTTTGAGAGCGTTAAAGTTCATTCACGCAGATTTGTGTCCGGCCGTTTATAATTGATGCATATGCAGTGTACAACAAAGCCTGAATTCATTGCCAACTAGATACATTTATGATTTTCTTTGCACGTAAACTGTATAGCATGTAGATTCGAATCCTTAAACGCACGCGCAACTGCAGTTAAATTTCAAGATTATTTTGGAATTGTTAAAGTCCTTTAAGAGCGTACGTTACCATTTCATTAGATGTAACATTCAAAGAATGCGCAAGTTGCTACAGAAGTAGTACAAGAGAACTTATTTTCGGGAATTTTTTTTATAAAATGAACGTGAATTTGCAAGGACTTTGAGAGCAACTGAAGAAATTTTATTACATAAGCGATAATTTTTTGCGGACTTCGGATTTTACAAACAGCTGAAAAGAAGCTCATCCTGAAGCCGCTACCCTGTCGTGACTGATTTATCTTGGGGTTATGTTGTGCGGCAATCAATCTTAGAAATCCATCTAAGAAAAAATTTCTAAGCGAAAACACGTTTTACACTTTGGTAAACATCGTATGAGCTAGGTTTGATGCTGTACATGGGCTGGTTTCGGATTATTTTACATGCTAATCAGCGCTGCAACCAAACTCAAAAATACCTTTTGTTAGAAAACACATTTACTAATTTTGGTCAATGTTTTCTGAGACCGAACGCATACCGTAAGTGTGTACTGCGCCCATGGAACAAAATAATTCTTCATTCCAAACTAACCAGGATACGAAGACACTGAAACTGCCAATCAAATGTTCCCAATCTGAACTCTGGACGCGCACACTCAAGGTCAGTCGGTACCGCCAGATTCTGTTCAACGGTCGCAGGTAACCGATACATGCCAGTCTCGCGTTTACTCGTGTGTGTTATCAGTTTTTAGGATTTGAATGATGTTAACATTCGCGGTCTTTAAAAGTCTGTTATAATCCTCATGTGATAATGATAAACTACCCATTTCAGAAAGTGTTTATTCACATATTTTTGCCAGCGATTTTAAGTCGTACGGACATTCAGTCATGAGTTTCTGAGAAAAGTTAGGTTATTTTTTCTCCAACTGCGATAAGGCGCGAAGGACTAAACCGTTACCATCCAAAATATACAAAACCGCGTAAAAATTAAATGCGCACAAATGAAGTCAAACAGTGTTCACCGCTAAGCGGAATCGGTTTTAATGGATTCACTATCTCTTGTCAAATGCAGTAAGTATGTAAGCGGATATAAGAGCCCTCGCAGCTCTTGAAGCCTAATTTTTTTCGTTTATTAGATGGCCGGAGCAAAATTATCACTCTCTATCATGGCCCCTACGGAAATGCTCCGACTTTGCAGAAACGGAAACTCTTTTTTAACATTGTAATTGTCAGGTTATTTCCCTACCTGATGAATAAACCCGTTTGGTAATAAGGCACGCCCTAATCCATCCTGCGCACAATTCTCTTTGCGATTTGCACAAAACTATCTATTATCGCTCTCGGAATCCGTGTATGTAGGGTGCTGATTACTTGTGTTGTAAATACCTAGGGTTTGATACGTCCACCAAGATAGTAGCTGAATTCAATCAAAATTCTGTTACATATTTCAGATGCATAAGTAAGATAAGAAAATATTGCCTAGGTAAGCAATCGCATGCATTGAAATAAATTCAAAATCTACCCCCAGTATTGGAAAATACTCTTAGTTACCCATTTTTTAGCTTCCAGACCATAAAAACCGCTCATTAGTGTTTTGTAAAAATACTCGTGATAAGGTAGTTTATTTCTGGTTCCCAGACACAGTAAGTACTTCATATAAACGTACCTTTGCTTCTGAGGTCATAAGTACTTCTACAGAAGCCTCCAAATTACCACAGGACGTTACGTTTGACAAGAAGATACGATTGAGGTCAAAATTATTTACGCGGTCAGTCGGCCACGAAAACATGCAGCCATGTCTCCATGCACCTTTATGCGGGGCAATTCAGTTCCTTATAACCCTTATAATCAAGTCATGTGAAAACAGAGACTTCTTTTGATGTTTTCCAAAAAACAAAAATCTCCTTGGGGAATACGAGCAAAGCGTAATGTTGACAAACTGGAAACTCAGAGCCATTCGCTCTTTCGGATTGCTGATTTCTTATCGAACGTATCTCTCCCAAAATAAAACCTCCTAAACAAAAGCGAATAGGGGAGTCTCTGGCCACCTTTGCAAAGAAGAAGAATACGGAACCATAGTAACAACAAATCAGTGACCTCCCCCATGACATTGCCAACTAATAATACGGGTCGTGCATTGTGCTCTCGTAGTCTCCGAAGATGCACCCCGTTCGAGTCTTAAAACTAGGGCTAATAGAGCTGCCATTCCGCTGATTCCATGTCTCTCGTCTTTGCCATAAAAACCCCGCCCGTTTATCTAAAACAAATTTCGAAATAGAATGAAGCCAACCAAATTAAAATTTCGATATTTTCTGCACTTTTACAGTCATTCTATTTGAAAGAGATTTCAACGTTTTCTGAGCCCGTCCCTCACCGAAAACTTCAAGCCCGTAGAATGTTGAAACCATTAGGTTATCTGAATCTTTTAGTCGTAAATCATATTCAGTTTAAAAACCATAGGGAACGCCGGTCTCCCAATGGTTAAGTAACTGAGCTTGCGAGGAGACAATATCCGCAATGGACTTTAAAAGATAACTTAACTATAATGGTTATACTTAACTATAATGGTTATACGAGTACATGAGAGCTCAAAGCTCCTTTGGATTTCTGAAGCTCCAACTATTTGCTTATTATTTTTTCAATAGCCTTTCAGAGTTATGAAGGGATTCGATGACTGGCCTATAGTTACCCGCCTACGAAAACAGTACCTGATCCCTTGCTACTTATTTCGATTCAGTAGGCGGAAATGTTTAGGTGTTGTGGAAACGCATGAAATTGACATCCCAGCGTGTTCACTCGGTCCAGTCCTGCCAGTATTTACGCGTTAGTAGCTCGATCGGGACTTAGTATGGTCAAGTGCCCGTAATTCTATACATCCAAATATACAATTTCAGTCCATCGTTTGTTCTTTCGGGACCAGCTTCTATTCGGTTATGGAACTCCGGTAATAAATACACAGCCACATGTAGAGAAGATGAATCCGCTAGTACTGGAACAGTTGATATACGAGCCAGAACTTTTGGACTCCTACGAGAGTCCACAAGGGCAGGCTGTAATTGCCTGCTTGACGAAATCCCTTCCGAACTTCAGTTCACAAGAGACGAAAGTACAGTCGAGCACTTGCCGTACCTTGACGTCCCTGTCACGCACAGACCCAATGGTGAACTTTTCACCGCGGTGTATGTAAAGGCGACTAACACAGCCTAATCCCTCAGCTACCATAGCAACTGCCGACGGCGTACAAACGCGGCCATGCTAGGGCGCTCCTTCAAAGGACAAAACGCACTGCAGCGAACCGGATGGACGTGTACAAGAACTATGACATCTACGAGACCAATTATCAGGAAACGGTTACTCAAACAACTTCGTCAGCAGCTGCCTCCTTATTGGTCCACGAAGAACAAACGAAAGTGAGCCACGAAGGCTCCGGCACCCCTTACCGTATATAAAGAATGTATAAGAGGCAACCGAACGCATTGCCTCAGTCTGATGTGGGTACTGCTCCATGTGCACCAACACCATGCACATGGAAGACTGATTGAACAGCAGTCGGGTGTAGTGTATCAAATTCCGTGCTCCGACTGCTCCTGCCAGTATACAGGCGCGACGGCACGACAACTCAGTTCGCGAAAGCTTGGGGCCGTGACTCGCTGTCTCAAGCCGCTACTCACACCCTCGAGGAAGGCTGGGAATTAGACTCGCGAGCACGCGAATAATGGCGCGAACCGGCAATAAGACGGTGCAGGAACTGCCATAAACAGACGCGCGCCACGCGCACGCGGTCAAAAGTCACGACCTAATTCGCAGCCAGGGGCGCACGCTGTCACCAGATCGCGAAACTACCGTGAATTAGACGGCGCGAACCCAACCGAGTCAAGTACACTACCACCTTCCCCCCTCATTCCCACCGTTTGTCTACAAGAATGTTCAGTCGTTGCTGCTGATCAAAAGTTTATCTTCTTTCCAAGAAGAGCGCGAAACCGACATTTCGGCTTTCATTCACGCAGCAGCATGTTGCGTTATCAAAAGGCGGGTATATTGTGTGGTCACGGTAACTAGGACTGACTGTCCAGACATGCGAATTAACGCAAAAAACAGGTGTCACCACGGAATATTTGCAAACAGACAGACCGTTCTATGCACCTTCGGTATTTTTCAGTTTGCCCAGTGAAACCGCATGTCATATAGATATCTGACCGTTGAATACTTTATAAAAGACTGGACAGGCGTTCATCGCTTGTGCGGTGTATGTTAATGTCAAAACCCCTGGCCAATAACGTCGTCATCCAGTGATTACTGGACAACAGGACAAAGACAGTTTCGCAGACCGTTCTATAGGTCTCCGATATTACGCGATCTTTGTAGTACCAAACTGGACAACGGTTAAAAAATAAATAAATAGGGAATTCAAAGGTTCAACACCTATATTTCCCTCAAATAAACTGAACTGAACTGAACTAAAACCTCCCCAAGCTTTCTCCAAAGCCCGGCGTGGGCGACTGTCATAAATTAATCCCCCTACACTCAAAGTGATAAGTCAAGCAAACTGCTCATAATTTCAACAGGTAATAATACGCACAGGCTGCCATGCCAGCAGCAAAAATCATGCTAACCGACTAACGATTGACTGAACATCCATCTCTGCGACGGTGATCTAACCGCAGCACGCACAGTACACATATGTTGACAACAACATCTTCTCTTGGCAGGTTTTGTTTGTGCTTACTAGATTTAAAGTAGGTAAAACATGCTAAATATGTATTCACATGGTAACACTAAATGCATTAACCCGTTTCACAACCGTTACACGAACGGTACCTTTAAAATTCATGCATCAAAATCGATTGAGCAAATAGCTGTGGCCAACACCTTTGCTTGGTAACAAGATGGTCTGATAGTTATGACGACTGTGTGGTGCTAGTTTCCCTAATGGTGATGGAAACCAATACGACAGTCGAGGAGATCGGCTGTTGTTTTGGCAGAAACGGTAGATTTTTCTATTGTGAGCATAGTGGCAACCAATATCAAACTGCATGCGGAAAGAGCTAAGATCACAATGCACAAAATCATTGTTGTTACAATAGGAAGAGAATGTAAATGAAACAACAGAAATTCATTTTATATGATTTGTAACAATCTTCTGATTGTGGGCATTTGAATTCATGACACGTGCTGATCTGTAACTTAAAAGCCGGTTTTAGCTTTTAAGTCACTTCGTCCTCCAAACACTTGGTAAGTCGGTTTAACCATTTAAAAAGCACAAAGTGACATAACTTTCAGACAGTTCAGTCTACTGTCGGCCAATAAGAAAACACAGAAAAACGGACGGCCAGCATTGACCATCCTATTTTTTGACATGATATTTCCGCTCAGGCGCCAACTTCTCGTAGGCCAGGTCTCCCAGCGATAACTGCCTGATCGCGTTATGTTTTAGTTGCTGCCACGCTCAGTACGGAAAACATCCGAGTAAGTACGCCTCAGGTTCGTATGCACACGCCAGTAATGACTAAGTCGAATTACCACACTCTTGTAGGTCTATTTTCATTCACCAAAACTGAATAGAAAATCCGACTTCAAGAGAAGCGTCTGAATGACTATCAGCAATCGGAGATTATTCATAAACTTCGGAAACCAAGTCTATTTGACTTACAAGTCAGTTTTTCATCAGTATTTTTGTTTCCGGTGGTGAAACTAAAGAAGCTTGATGGGAATAAAAAAAAGGCGTTGCACAAAGCCCTAATGATACTTTAAAAGAGGCAAAAATCCAACCTTTCGTACCAACGTTCCCTCGTTTCCTATACTGGACGACCAGTCATACGGTTAGGCCGGAATCTATAGAACGAAGCAACAGCTTTTCTTTTGTCCTTATTTACTGTTGTGACCATGTAATCTTCACATCATGGGAATATTCGTGAAGAAACATACGCAATTTCAATGATAAGTCATAAAGTTCAAATTTAGAAACCTCTCAAATCAAAGAATGCATATAAGGACTGACATAATGTCGACAAATGGAAGAGGTGTCAGCGACCGTCAGGGAGGGGATAACGACCATTTTCACTGACACACAGTTACACCGGTTCTGTTCTAAATTTCCGCGTAAAGTAGTTTTAATCGACTTACACAACTTTGGCGGATCCGCGGTGAATTACAATACGGAGGAATCTGACCTCTTCCCAAGACGTCTACCTTTTTAAACATTGATCTGGCCAGATAAAAGTATGCATGCAAATAAAAGCAGAACTAAATAAGGGGTTTCATAATACTAATTGTTTGGAGAAGAAGATGCGCTCGCTAGAACAAGAGATTTATTGGCCTGACAGTTCGGAATCTCATTTGAACCAATCATCAGAGCCAGTCAGAGGTAAAGATGATGAAGGCATAAGGCGTGCAGGTTTTATAGGCCGCAGTTGTCACGCGATCACATACCTACAATAATTGGCAGCTCTCACATTCATCACTGGGGCTCGTAATTGATGTAATGACTACTTGTCAGTCCGCCATCGAGTCGTTAATTGCCAAAATGTAATAATCGTTATTGCGTGATAATTACTCGGCCATTTGGCCTGCTGTCACTGGAATTGTCGCTCGCTCGCCCCTTCCCCGTATGGACTATTGCTCTGCCCAGGCAAAGTCTTAACACAGAAGACGGGGACGGGAGACCGTTGCGGTTGTTGACCGATTGTGGTCTGAGAACCTTGACTGAAGCAGCTCGCGACTCACGCGATTGCCGCCTCTTGCAAGAATTTCGGTCCCACAAAAATAAGGGTGTTGCTAAGTCTGGTCGAATAAACCTGACTTTAGAGCTAGCGTCGTTTCTTCTCTCTGCCGCTGCACGTTCTGCCAGAGCAATCCCCCATTTCCTCCAGCGTACTTGCTCTGTGCACAACCGCACCAGATCCAGCAAACGACTTCAGACGTTTCCTGCTGTGACACTGGGTCCTTTGGCCCCATGCCTTAACGCTTGATAGTTGCTTCTGGTTGGTGTGCAAGTCCAAATCCAAGTGGTGTTAGTAGGCACTACTTAAGCAGCTCCGCACTCTCTGAACATTCACCACCCTTATCTGTGACTGTCTCTGATGATGAATCTGAGCGAGAATACGAAAAGTCAGGTTAATTGACCTCCGGTTCCAGCGATCGCATTTTCTTCTTCTTCTTCTTCTTCTTCTTCTTCATCTTAAGCTACTTTCAGAAACTCTCCTCCTCGCTTCTATCGGCAATTAATTGGTTTGTAAACTGCTGCAACCCCCATACGCATTTCACGCATGATACTTGGAAAAGGGTGCAAATTGCGTATGTTAGGCGCACATTTGCATGGGCGGATATTCCGACCACGTCGGGGTCACTAATTTCGCGGCAGCCTAAGCCATGCTCAGGGTGTAGTCACTACAATCTTCAGGATCGGTCCCCCCAAAAAAGGTCTTGGACGCCAGTTGAGAGGATACTGTATTCTGTACAGTAAGATCGGAGAGCCGGTTTGGATAAGTTGGCGGTCGGAAGAGAGAACACGTCCGTAGCAGTGAGAGCGGCGTCTCGAATGACAGTGGGTAATGCGTCACAGCGCCTTGGGAGAGGCATGTCTGAAACGGATTTGAAGATGATTGGTCTGCTTAGACAGCCCTGATCGGCCAAGAACCAGACTGCCATTGGTGCGCCCGTGTAAGTATCCCCGATAGGCGCAGTATTGCAACAGCTCTCGGAGTAGGACCACTACAGATATGCAGTTCCCCTCTAAATGACTTGAAGAAATATTCCCTCCTGGAGTAAGATGGAAAACCGGACGACCGGCGTCGCTGCGTCTTGATAATGTCCTTGGGCATTTCGATGGTGGGTCCCAAAAGGAAAGAGTTGGCGTGAAGTTATTTCCAGTTGATTATGTTTCGTAGAGACGGACTGTCGACAAAGATCCTGGCGCTGCTGCATTGAAACGCTACAGATATATGCCTGTACTTGAAAGATGACTCTTCGTTTCCATGGCAGCGCAAACACCGGGAAGGAAAGATCGATGGAAATTGGCAAAAAGCCTCTACGATGGGTTACTGGCATAGGATTCAGGAAGGCAGTTCGTCATCTTGGTGACGCACTGTATTATAGAGGTGTTGAGGATGGCATAGTGCGGCTGGTAATTTCAAATTGTTTTATGGCGAATTAACGGGGAGGTAGACAGTTCGTCATATTAGGGACGCAACAGACAACGCCAAGTCAGAGTGCATGATTTTTTTCGACGAAATAGCGAATCACGCTTGTTCCTCCTTTTTCTGTATACTAGACAGAATCACATACTGAAAAGACTACAAGTTAACCGGGTGTTCATTGTATATGTACCTGCGTGGGATGGCGGTTTGTAAAATTCGCTGGTTACTTCTACATGCTCCTCCTCTTTATTAATATCCACTGTGGCGGATTCGTCAAGCACCAGTTTGCCGTAGTGACCGGAAGGGCGACACTCACGTCCTCCATAATTTTACGAGCTTATTTTAAGTAAGGATGCAGGATACTGCGAGGTGGAGAAACTGACTGGTCAAGTCTGCGGTCCAGAACGAGGCTTCCAGTCTGAGACGTTTGGTTCATGAACCACTAAAACTGATAATATTCATATCACTGAAATAAGGCGCATGTCCTCTCATTTCACTATGTGCAACGAGGTCTGTCACTAGTTGTTGCTTGGCCAATTAGAGAGGCAGCCTTCATCAGGTATCCAATACTTTTTGATGGGATTCATCAGAGAAGTGTGCTCGGCGTCGGTGTGCGGTCTACGATCTGTCGGGAAGGTAGGAGAGCGACATCTCGGGAACTGCCAGTTTTGCTTTTTGGTGCGCAGAAGCGTCCATGTTACCCCTTCACACCTCACACGCGCTTACTCGAAGATGTAGTGAAGGTGCGATATCTTCTGACTTCTAAATTACTCACTGTTCAGAACACTTTCTTGTCATGCGTTCTTCATTTGGTCAGCAAAACACTTTGACAACGTATTACCCGTCTCAATTTTGCTTGACAGTTGTTGCTGTTACCGTTGTCTAAATAACTGTCGTTGGCAGAAGTTGTCACCACGTATGAACTCTGATTTTTATGCCCCTTTTCTATGTGGCCGATATCGTACTTCGATGTGGGCTTAGAGTCACAACGAAGCTTAGATCGAAATGTTCGTGACACAGCAGTTCGACCGTCGTTGCCGACGATGTCCACCGTGTGCTGCACAACGAGATGAAGTATGTACGGTGGCTTGCACGTGAATCAGTTTATAATGAGAGCGGGTTTGCGCAGCATCTATTGCGTACTCTCCTCCTCACCTGGGCCCGGTTTCAAGACATATTTGGGAAGACCGGAGGTGGGGGAGGGTCTGGGCAGCTGTCACGGCCGCACCCGCATACAGGCGTGCCACCACACCCCCTGATCTACAGCAAACACTTGACCAGGATTTCAGCCAACAACAGCAACACCACAACGGGTCAGAAATATGACGAGGATAACTGGGTATAACTAGCGGGAGCGCAAGCGCATCTACCAGCAGGGAACCAGGTGTCAGAGAACTGCCAGTGTAAACTAGGCAGCGAGGGCCATCGTTTGCTGATCCTGGCATAGCAGATGTTTACAGACTTTTATGTTAGTGACACACTGCTTTTGAGACACCATTTCGAGTGCATATCGGAACAAGTACCAAGAGCTACGTTGAATAGAGATGACATACCTCTGGAAAAGACAACATTAGTGATAAAATTACGCGCCGAATTGTTACTCAGGGGACTAATTTTCAGGCCGTATTACCAGCATGCCACCTGACTTTCACCATTTGAACGTCCATTTGAGCATCCGTTTTAACTATGGGATTAGAAAGATCGTTTTTTGCATCTAACATATCACAATAAATAGAAAATAGTACTATGTGTTATGGAATCTCTAGAGACAGCGTTGGCTGTCCAACACTAAAAACAAGAAACCTGATTTGAAAACTTTAAAAATTCGG
The DNA here is from genome assembly GCA_902702965.1 of Spirometra erinaceieuropaei. NCBI lineage: Eukaryota > Metazoa > Platyhelminthes > Cestoda > Diphyllobothriidea > Diphyllobothriidae > Spirometra > Spirometra erinaceieuropaei. Next base: position 655,468 of record CACRXP010000103.1, on the reverse strand, counting down.
TAAAATTATGCGTTAACTTGAAGCCAGGGAAAAATCACAAACTTTTTACAGAATATGTCATATAAGTTAAAGCGAGTAATTCGTAAATAAGTCAGTCCTAACTAAGACAAACCCGCAATTAGGTTGCAATCGGCGTAGTAAATGAATCAGGGAAAAATGCGCTTAAATGAAGTTTTCACTAGCTTCTGTTATTTGCTGCAACTGCAGTGACTGACCAGTACTAGTTGACTTAGACGAATGCATTTAATTTTAAAGTCGCAGAAATCCCTTTTCACCAAGGCAGTTTTAAAGACAGCTTTAGCATATCATAAATGGGCAGCGGTATGGAGGAGGACTCCGCTTAACTGACGGGGGACCGTGGATCACGTCATAGGGATTTAATTTGGCATCCATTCGCAGGCCTTTGTGGACATTACACTGCCAATAACAATCACTTCCCATGACTTCAAACCATCACTCAAACTCCTTTATTTCTCGAAAGTTACTTTTTGTTTATTTTTAAATAGCGCGTTCATTTAAGTTATCGTGCGTAAGCGTATAATGAGCATTTCATGAGGAATCTGAACAATTTATGTGTTTTCTCGTGTCTCGGCAGCTTACTGTCTAGTGCGCTGCCCCATGCCTAAAACTCTCCTTATCGCCAGTCACTCAAGACACGATCCACAGTCTACGGACACTAAAGTTGGGTCCTTCTCCATACTGTTGCCCATAGATGTTGGATTCTGAGAGCTAAAGGGCTTCTGGCAAGGAATATTTCGCAGTTTACTGTTTTAGGACGACAACGATTTGCCTGGAATTGAATGCTAAAGCCATCGGTCATAGTCTCTAAGGCGATCGCCCGACCGCAAACACTATACACTCCCAATTTTTTAATAACTTTTCTCATGAGCGTTCGGCAACTCACCCTGGTCTTGTTTTCCGCCAGAAATTAACTACTAACGTGAATGGACTCATTTCCAACATTAGCATTTGAAGACCCTTGTGCACTCAGATAACCCGTGTTATCCTCCTACTTCCACAATTATAGACAAATGTACCAGTCAACGTGACGTTGCACTGCCTTCCTGTTGATTGGAAAGAAACTGAAGTCGGCGGGCTGCTTTGGCGCAGTACGTTTGTCAACGCTACTATGCGAGCCTAACACCCGCTGAAATCCTTAAAGCAATGCATTAAATCACCTTGTAATGTTACAACTGAAGTATTACAATCAATCGAAAGGGGCTCTGCCCAGTGGGGCACAACGAAAGTCGTCTGTATTTTTTATGGAAGAACCCGCATGATTAAATTATAGGTTATGTAAAAGCCGCACTATGTTATATTCCCAGTAGTATGACGCCAGTTGCTGCGTGGAACAGAGGCAGGATGACAGAGGGCTGTTGTACTGCAAAAACCGCTGGGTGCACATCAACTCTCAGTCCTTTTGCTCATGGCGTCGTATTCAAGAGCTATATCCTTACTCATTATCGTGTTCCTATTGGCTGAGCTCTAACGTCCGCATAAACGATCCTCGCGCGTTACCGGCTACTGAAGGTCGCGCATGATCCGACGGCTAACCAACTGGAAGTTTGACCGTCGATTTCGACGATGTCCACCAACTGCGCCACTGCAGGGTGACAGTAGGTACGATGACCCAGGCGTGAACTATTTTGTAGTGAAGGCAGACTTGCACAGCATCTACCGCATTCCCTCCTCCCTCAACTGGGTCCGGTGTCAAGACATAATCAGAATGATCGGAAGTGGGAGAGACCGCGGGGGGCTGCAGCAGTCGGCGCCACGCCTAGGTGTGACGTCAAACTTGTCTCGGATCCCACGGAGTGGGAGTGCCATAGAGGCCACATTAAGAAAAAACCATTGCAGCCTGACTCTTAAACAACTAGTCGGCCACTCCACATGAACACACAGTGGGCTGACTGCGAGGTCCGAGTTAGCCCGTCAGTTGGCAACCTTCCAAGCCATGGCTTTTAGTGCCTCGTGGTAGCTTAAAGCTCGTCAAATTATTTATAATGAGGAAAGTACACTGAGTACTCGACACCTCACTCTCTATTCCCATTCCCATTTCCGAGCCGGTAATTTGTCTGGTTTGGCGGATGGGCGCAGTAACCGATAGAGCTAGAGAGCTCGTCTGCGTGCGTCACGTGTAGGGCCAGCCCCCCCCCCCCTAAATGCACACACTAAGATTTCACACACAAGGGGAATAGAACGCTCAGATCTCACATGCAGTAGAGAAACTAACCGATGAAAGGGGCTGAAACGCACACTATCCACTTACGTGAGAGGTGCCGATGATGTGGGGTTTTTCAGGGGTATACGCGTGATGAATGAGTAGCTGCGGGAACGCACGGTGATGTGGTCTTGTTTACGCTGATTTGCCGCAGGTTTCTATGAACGCGCATGTGACCTGATAGACCCATATGGTAAGTGAATACGCGTGGACAGCTTGGACGGTTAAGGCGAGTATAGCGGCTGCATGCTGGTACCCCTGGCACTGGCTCGCCAGTCGCAGTGCGACGGATCCGCAAGTGATCGGTCAGGCCGGTACGTGATGTAAAATGCGGTGGCAATGAAGCATGATCGGTTCGAGGCTGTAAATTTGTCTGGGACAGGGTCATTGAGTCGTAGTCATGCTGATGGGTGGGAGTTGTTAGCGTCGGATATGGGAGCGTTTTCGGTATAGAGGGTGTGTTTGGGTGTCAGTAGTAAGGTTAGCTTTGCCTTCTTGGGTGCGCATGTGACTGAATAGGCCCATGCGATGAGTCAATGGGGTATAGTACAGTGTTGTCAGTAGGAGCGGGTGTAAGGGTTATGTCAGGTCTCCGGGCGCTTCTTTGCCAGTCTCTGTGTGACCGACAATGCTGATGCGTTAGGTGGATGTGCGATTGAGATGAGGAGAAGTTTGGACCAAGCCCACATCGTTGGAGGTGGACGTGGTGATGCTGAATGTGTTGGCGGTTGGCCGGACGTCAAGATCGTTATGGTCATTGGCTGGCGTGGTAGAGGTGGTTGTGTTCGTTGTCGCCGCGGTGATTTTGGCAGAGATTATGGGAGTGGCGGTGATCGACGGCGCTGGGATACGAGGATTCGGAACAGCGTTAGTGAGAATGTGCGTCGTCGTGGTTGGCGCGGCGGTTGGGACAGGAGCGATCGTGGAGGCAGCAATTGCGGTTGTCGCGAGATTATTGCATTGAGTCCGAAGGTGACCAACGGGGCCGATCCTTGCGCGGAATGTTGACTGCGGGGGCATATTGAGTGCGACTGAGTCACGATGTTGTATGTCAGGGCGCCTAAATCTTGCGAGCTTCTTTTTGGGCTTTGGCGGCGGTAATCCTTTTTTTTTGTAGATTGGCGCGCCAGTCTTCACAGCTTTTCCCCAGGCTGCTCTGTCCTGAACCAGAACCTTCCAGGTCTCCCGGATGATCTGCAGTCGCTTCAGAGAGCCCTTTTAGCATCCGTCTTTTGGGTAATCGCACATCGTCCATCCTCACCGAGTGGCCGCTCCACCGCAGTCGCAGTTGCCTAAACATGGCATGGACGCTGAGAATTCCGTTCTGTTCCGGGAATTTCGTGCTCATGTTTCTGTCACGAATGATGGATTTGAGGATGAATTTAAAAAACAGTCGAGTAGGGGTCCAGCGATCAAATCTAGCCTTCCCATTTGTTAACTGAAAATCATAGTTATATGTGCTTGATAAACTCCTGCAATTTTTCTTTACGAATTTTGACTGTTGACATTCAGTATGTAAATTATGGCCCTAACTCGGTCTTGTGACATTTACGGCGCTCCCAACAATACGGCGGCGCTGCGCCAATATGGGACCACAATGGTCCAGGACATGCGCTTGACAAAAAAGGCCGAGATTGTGAGGGACCGCATCTACTGCCATGAGGTAAGCTGAGGCCGAAACTCAGGAAAGATCCATATTTTTTAACGCAATATATTCCCGATTCTGGTTGCTCCTACGCACCTGACTCCCTCACGACGCGCTAAGAGTGGCGGCGTGGAAAGTGGCCAATAAACACTAGAACTAGGGTCATAGAGAAGTGGTTACTTCCTGTTGCGGAAATTATGGCCCTCTTCACTTCCGATGAATGAAGTCTGTTTCATATGTAGCCAGGGACCGTGCCAGAGGCTGTTTAACTTTGTCAGCCATCGGGTGCATGCCCGCCCTTTGTTTACCATGAATGTATTTTTTCACAGAAACACAATGATTGAGATTGATTCATTGCAAATTTTGCTTCTTGCTGAACAGGTCACGCGCACGTCACGGTCGCGCCATTCTCATTGGGTAAGAGTGGATATCGTCACTTGAGTTGTCGCATAACTTCGTTTGTGATGTTTCACTATGACTGCTATCACGGTTTTCTGAGGCTTAACCTTCTTCTAACTCATAACTCCATCATCCCGTTTTGGAAAAATAAGGAAGCTAACAATCTTGCTACAACTGCAGGTTGAGTATCAAGAGTACAGTATAGTTGCAAGCGCTGCAAAGGCTTGCCAGTTCCCTAAGAGAGTGTTGCTTTCTAATGCTAAAAAATTGCTTTTTATGTTTTGTGGAAAACGTGAAAAGTTTTTAATGGGACAAGCAAAACAGTCGTGAATAAGCCGCATCGTAAGTGCACTTACGGAGCACATAGCGTTCCTTTCGTTTTGATTTTTAAGGATACGTAGGCGCACAACCACCTCTGGCGGCAGAGATCTCCAGCGTGATTTCTGAAAATATGCTTTTTTAAACATATAACATTTGTAGCATACATTCCCGCCGCCGCTAAAGTCGGATTACAAATGAAAGCGTTAAAAAAGTGATTATTACTCTGATGGATCAAAACATCTGTTCAGATCTGTTAACCTTGCCAATCTGAATATTACCCTGACATGTTCAGATTCAGTTTAGACGCGCAAAACTGCTTGTATGTGACTTTGAATGGCGCGTGCTTTCCAAGTGTTTTCTAAAGTGTGCAATGTCTGTCAAGGTCACGCATATTGGAAACAGTCACTCGTGGCAACGATGCGCTGCATGCCAATGCGGGAGGCGGCACAAATAACTTATTCTCTGAAACACTAACGTACAAACAGCCACTTGGCCGAAATCCTCGCGGTCGAAGAGATGAGCGTCGACCTATAACTTTATATAAATCTTTGAGCAGAGTATCTGGTCCTCTAGAAGTCGGGTTGGAAAATATTAAGGATATCTTGATTAGTGTGGACGAGCACCGTGTGACAGGACTGCGCAGTCCGTAACACCTAGGACCACCGGTAATCTAATGTCCACGCAAGACATGTGTCAATTAAGTGGCACAGAACTACTTCTTGCCTCTAGTCTCCTTGCCACGAGACATATTTCTAAGGCCTGGCTGATTGACATTGGCTCCAAGAGTCTCAAAGCTGGGGTCAGCCTGCCTCCGCAAACGTCAGTCTGCAAGAATGACCCAAATGATGCTCCCACAAGTACCGTGGTACGTCAAACTTTGTTCTCATTCTTACAGGCGTCTTTTTGCAATAGCTAGAAAATATCTGTAACCGTCCTCGCCAATTTCTTCTTCCCCCTCCTCCTGTCTTATATTACCATCACTAACATCGCGTTTTACTTTATTATTGTTACTACCCTCATTTTGGAGACCGAAATCCATTTTATATTTTTGTACCTCTCCTTAGACAAACAAAGCAGTTATTAAGCGGCAAATACAGGCAGAGTCACTTACGTCCATTTTTATTATACCTTGTGCAGTTTCTACTCAGTCAGGAAAATTGTAATTTGCTAGCTTTTTTATTTTTCAGTCTAAACAGCTCACTTAAAACCCCAAGTTTCACTTGCCTTTGATGTTCTGGACAGCCTATCGGATAAGAGTGCATTTTCTGCTGATTATTTTTTTAAATAATTGAGTACCCACTAAAATAGCTTGGAAAAAAAGGAGTTTAAATTCAACTCCCATATGGTGTTCCAGAAAAAGTATCGATAGAACTTAAGCAAGCTTACCGGATAGATGTCTTCATAAAGCCCTCTCAGCTGTCAGAAATTCGAGAGGGATAGATTCAGTCTATCTTTTGAAATTAAACACTGCTTGAATTATATGGTTATCCAACAAAACGGGGAAAACCTACGGGCTGATTCCTTGCAACCCATGTTTTTTAAATTTAAACTAGAAGCAAATTAGTTTAGATTTACCGAATTTTCAGAAACCACGCATGGGTCAGTGCAAGAAGCGTATATGCTGACTGATATAACGGTGATTTCTGATTTGGGCCTGATGCCTATTGGAATTTGAAAAGATAGGCAAACTAGAAGCAATTGGGGTATTGCGAAATAATGCCATTATAACTGCTGCTAAGGTATGTGATTATCCCTCATGGACTTCATTTCCATTTAACATATTGCCTGTACTATAATTAAGTACTAGATATGTCTAAGGTTGTTAAAATCTTGCGATGTTTGCCGAGTCCATAATCTTAAAGAGGGTATTCTTTTAAGCTGAGGTCGGTGAAGGATGACCTCCATCAGGCTAACGCTCGTCATAAGTTGATTTCCAACAAAGGGGAGAAATAAATAAAGACTTCTGGCAGCATCATCCAAATATGAACGCTGAAAATCAGAAGTGAAGTATTGTAGGGGATAATGCTCTGAAAGACTCGAGACTTTGGAATAGTGTGCCACAGATCAACCCCCCTTTTTAATTGATTAATATTCTTTATTTTGTAACAGAGCAGCGGCGGCGGCGAAGGCAGCAGCAGCAGCAGCAATCTTAACCTCCGAAATGCACTCTCGCTTTCAGCAAAAGGGCGTTGCAAAATTGGTCGAGTTAAAAGTCGAAGAAGCTTTAGTTCGGGCTGAGAGATCTATAACTTATTCCAAAGCCGCAAGCAGTCAAAGTCAATAGAGAAATCTGGTCTGAATTTGCACTCACCTAGACAGCTAAGGAGAAGAATTTTGGTCACGCAAGGTGTGTCATTACTCTCCCTCGATCACCTACAAATCCTTAATCAGTCCCAACTCTATGTACTCAGTGGCTAAATATCTCAGACATTTAGTCATATAAATGATTTTATGTGTTCATAGTCAATTAATTGCGTATGTATCTAAGGAAACAGTCAACGGACACGGCCTTTCCATATAAAATTCATGAATTCTGGCTGGCACATGCTTTTTTCAAGTTTCTGTACAAAGTGATTTGCCCTCCTCTGTCTTAAGTCACCTGAAAGATTCCGTCCTGGGATTTCAGTTTAAACAATTTGGTAACATTAACAAACTTCAAAGAGAGCGACTTCCGAAAGAAACTCACTTAGATAAACTAAAGTACTCATAAAGTCACAAAAACTAAACTTTCTTCATTTCTGCCATTCCTTTCGTATTCTACTTTCAAAAATGAATTTCTAAGGAGGAAATTGTGAAGGGCGTCAGATGCTGCGAACTGCCCCCAAAAGACCTTCTCATGGTGATTGATACCTTCAACTCGCCGACCGTGCTGATGAAACAGAGGAATTTCCGCTGGTGTGGTGGGAGTTACATTTGCGTGCGTGCTGACAGATTCTCGATATACGCTCGAGAACAGATTACAAAGAGTCTACGTTTTGAGGACGGACTCAACCAACCGGGTGGTCTGCTTATTGGCAACAGCGGAAAGAGTCTGGTTATCGCGCTCTACCCACCAACAGCGCATGCAGCCATTGCTGTTGAGGCTGTCGAACAATTTGTCGCATATCTACGCACGAAGAATCGTTAAATCTACCTTACCATACATTCAGTTATAATCCTTCTGTAATTACATAAGTCACTGCATCTAATTCTGGACGTGAACCGAAGGCATTGTATAACAATAAAGACACCTTAAATTATACAACGACCTCGTTAGTCACAATGGCGAGAAGAGAAATGTCTGCTAACACATCAAACAAAAGTGCGACCTACCTCAAAAAGCTGTTCCTGCAAAGAAATCGCTTTGAAATTAAGTTGTTCTATTGCGATTTTAAGTACAAACCGGTGGTATTGAGAAACTATTAATTTAAAATACGATGTTCCTACCTCTCCACTTATTTCGAAAAGAAATGAGATGAACGAGAAACCTAGAGGGTTTTGGAAATTAAGAAAAAGCAGTGTCAATGCGAGGAGAGTATACTAAAACCAGTTTAATGCTTCTCTGATTTCAGCGGTCGATAGCCTCAGCCAAGTTATAAAACCGGTGAATGTCGTATTTGGTGATTTAACATACGGTAATAAAGGGTAAACATACTGTGTGGGTTGCAGGTGCCCAATAGCATCGCAAGTAAAAAGAACTAATTGAAATATAGCTAGCATTTTAATCGCCTTTGGGACGACAAGGTTGGCTGCTTTAAGGTATTTGGTAGTAACTGTTATTAAACACCAGTGGTTAAGCGACGCATTGTCCACCACATTTCAGGCGGACTTTCGTTGGTTTAGTGGGATAACCAGAAATCACTTTTAGGGAGACCGTATTTTAACGTCTCATATATCAACGCGACACTTATTTTAGTTAGCAAACGACGACAATTAGTGCCTTGGCACCAAGTACGAAGTGCCGCGATATTTGGGGACCCCGATGAACTTCAGTCGCCACGAACGCTTGAAAATATACGCGATGAGCTGTAGTCGGTGAACAGTTTTTAATATAGCAATGGGTGTAAATAAAGACCAGAAGCGAACGTCAATCGGAGAGATATTTTTAGCAGAAATACGCTGAAATACCAGAATTGACGTGGGAATTTGTATCACCATATTATGGGTGGTCTTGCCTAAATGTAAGCAAGGTTTAGAGCTAGGTATGGTGTTACGAAGATTAAAAATAAAGTAAGGATTAGGGCCTGATAGTAATATTTTGGACTGGTAGAACATGGACACAGCAAATTCTTGGAATTTTATGCAAGACCACCTTTAGTACTGGGAGGAGGTCCACTTTCCCCTGTTCCACCAAATAATAACTCCCCTCGCAAGCACTATTCAGCATCAGCTTTTCTAATGAAAAAAGGCCTTCTGAAATCTGGAAGACATTGGAAGTAAAACAATATAACAAAGGTTAGATCAAATGTACCCTTTTGAAAACGAGGCATATGGAAGGAATGTAGGAAATAGTGGTAAAATCTCGGGAGAAACTACTGACTAGCGTATCAACTACTCAAATATATCAAGAAAACCAGTCTTTCGAAACCAACGGTTAATTCAACACGTGAGGTGTTCCTACGCCTCTCATGCAATTAAAAGCGGTTAGCAGTGAAAACATAAGCTAACACTACCGAAAACAATCCCATTTTTGGTTCAGTTGATGTGGTTTTCGTGAAAGATCGTTTAGCATTGATCAAGGAGACATTTTCGACCATCTTGCTTGTAAAGGAACTAATCACCTCTTTAAGAAGCTTCATTTGGAAGGACTTTTCACCTCTCAACGATTTTTCCATGCTTTCTAATTTTATTCCTGGTCGATTTTCTAAAGCCTTCTCACAGAAGCTTGTAGTCCGAGGACCGTGAGCTTGGAAAATTTTTAACGAAATAAATATTTTACTTAGCGAAATTTACCGATCCACTTCTTCGGAACGATATCTGTGGCCCATATGAAAAAGGTCAAATTCGGTTTCACTCTAGGCAAATAGTTACTCCGAAGGGAGACATCTCCTTGAGCACTTGTTACCTAACTGTGCAGGCTTTTTATCTCTATAGTCCGCAGTACTAATAATCGCAGTTATCTAATTAGACAGTCCTGAATGACTTAGTTGCTTTTTAGGCGTTCGGGCTTGCTTACTTTAATGCTATCTCAGTTACCACAGTTTGATTCTAACAGGCAACTCCGAACTAAATGTTAACCCAAATAGCAGGCGAAATCCTACTTCAATTTTTAATTACAAAAACTGTCGGAGAGTCTTGTGAAGAGACGAATTTTCGATTAGTACTTACCAGTTTGGCTTCAGATGGTTTCAGAGCACTCGAATGTTGGAAGGAACATCTATTATCACATAAGGATATAAGCAAAACTGTAGTCTTCGTTGATCAGCTTCATTAAACACTGGCGTGCAAGTACGAGACAAAAGTAAGGTCTATAAGATTCCCTTTCCGTTTTGGGAAAACGTAGTCATGATCAATTAATGCTCATGAGCAGTGGATAACTGGTGATCATAACTCAAGCTACTATTCGAAGGATACGGCTGGAAAAAACAAAAAAATAATAATTTAATGAAGGAGAAGAACTAGGTCCTTTTGGTCAATAATTTAAAAAGAACCAGACACCATGAACAGAAATAAATAAAAAAAAACAAGTCAATACCGTGGTCAAAACCGGCCACGTCACTTGAGCCTTGAGTGGTTGGACACAGGAATATGGACCCTCCGTACTACGGATAATCCTGCGGTAAATTTCAGGGGAGGGGGGTTAGGGTTAAGAGGGTAGGGGTTGGGGCTGCGAGGGTTAAGATTAAGGTCAGGGTTAGATTTAGGACACGGGAATAGGTACTCCCCGCGGAATTCAGCGCAAGCCCACTTGTTTTTTGGGGATGCTTATTCCCGTACCCAATCCTTTCGTCCAGCACCAAAAGCAGCATTTGCATCTGTTAAAGTTGTTTACTAAAAATCAACAAACAGGACGACCCCTTAGGGCTGTTTGAAGATTTTACCGTTTTGCAGAGCTCATCTGCCCATAGTTCCAGTACATAATATTGTGGAACACTTCAACGGTCACAGGGACAAATCTCTCCCCTCTTTCTCTCTCACGGTGGGTGGGAGGGTTAGTCTACTTTCACTTTGACGCGATCTCGTTATTGCTGATTTCCGAATTGCCTGCAGTCCTTCATAACAGTCTGGACTACGATAAAAAGTCAAAGAATATAAAAGGAGTTGCCGCGAATAAGATAACTGCTGCTCGAACTCATAAACTTCTGTCTTCACAGTGCTTTTCACATATTAAAAAAGATTCCCATATAGGATCGCTGCAGTCGCCCTTTATCACAAACCCTCCTGTGGACTGATTTGGAATACTTATCATTCTCACTTGTTCCCAGTCCTCCTAGCGTTCTACGATCCTACGTGTTAGAGAACGATTTTGGGACAAAAAACGAATATGGAATATTTGTATTTCCACGAGCCTCTATGAAATACCTACACAACAGAAAAGGACGACCGAAATCCAACCAAAATCCTTTCAGGCGCAAACTTCGATGCATCTATCAGTAATGCGACGATTGAAAGTCTTGTGTGCTTCAGAAGGCGCGTAGCTTGGAGTTAATAATATAATCTGTCGACAAATTAAACAGAATAGATGCCCAGCAGTGTTGACCCCGAAAGGTGTCAGGATATCCAAAGGTCAAATGGATAGTGTAAACTTCAATCAATGAATGACGTTGTGCGAATTTATAAACGAACCGAGAATCTGAGTAAGTCATATGGCGAGGGACAAAAGTATTTCTATGTTCCGCAATTCTGAGTTCCTGTGCTCAGAGCATTCAGCACTGAGGGTTCGACCGTTGCGATTTACAACGTCCACTATACGTCCCACGGAGAGGAAGCAATAGGGGTGACTTGCGTGTGAATTAGTTACTAAATTGGCAGAATTGCGTAGCATCCTTCGTCCTGTTTTCTTCATCAACCACTTTGTTTCGGTGGCAGGACAACAGCAAGACGACCGTAGACTAACTTAAACACAGTAATTAACAAAGGTAGACAGCCAGTCTACGCGTGCCTCACATGACATACAATGTATCATGCTACCACAGGAAGGGGGTTGTAGTCTCACGTTCTGAAGAGTGCCATGGGAATCACTTTAAGAGGAAACCCGTAAGCCTGTCTGTCAGTCCTCCAGCCAGTCATCCCACATGGGCACGGATCAAGCTATCAAGTCAGCTTCCCAAGCCATAGCCTTTAACGCAACGCAAGAGTTCTAAAGCATATCAGATTTAGTGCGCTGATGTACCACAGAGATGAATTCCCCAGGAATTGGTCTCATTTCATCCCCGGTCGAGCACTGTTGAGTGCCCCATTCAACGGTGATCTAAATTACACAACCAACTGCTGAGTCTCTGAAATGTCTCCTTCTATTAGAATCAGAAATTCAAACAGCAGAGTGATCAATGAAAGCAGAAAGACCTGCTGATGGCCAGAAGATGTTGATTACCATCAGAGTAATATATTTACATGCCCAGCAACCCCCAATACTCGCAAACCTTTTTAGGCACTGAATTCAACTAGTGAACTAAAGCGAACAGCATGACTGTTTGGTGAAAAAGTTGCTGTTGCGTGACACGTACAAAACGGAACGCTACCGTCAATCCCATTTGTAATGACACGAGAAGGGGAAGCATTGGCTTCCAACGCCCTCTGTTTACATCTTACACGAACTTTTTTACATTTCGACTTAAAGAAATCTGGAGATTTCCTACAAGTGTCCTTACGGTTAGTGACTGTTCTGTACGCGTTGATATCTCTACCTACATTGTAAGGTGGCTGATATAAAAGTAAATGGTTCGCTCTTCCTAAATCTGGAAATTTAGTCCGTATATCGTTCAGTTTACAACCCCAATTACAGCAAACCTGGGACCAGGAGGGCCTGTTAAGCATCTCTTGTCTGTGGCTATAAAACAATAAGACGTCTGGATGTTTAGAAATAAATAAGTGGTGATTTTTGAGAACCACTGAGCACGCTTTCTACGTTACCACTTTAGCATCAATGTGAAATTGGTGGGGAAGACCAAAGCACTGTCGTTGTGGCACTCAGGCGCACAAGTCTGCTAATAGTTTGGCAGACAAGGTTTATTGGTCATGAGAAAACTTACGGACCCCCTTTCTTTCTATATCGTTCTAAGGACTGACAGGTTCTTCATTCTCTTTGACGGGTCTACTTCACTTTTCTGGATGACTTCACTTCACTGAGTGACTATTTCCTAAGTATTAACTTCAGCATAAGGGCTCATTTGAGTTTTTTCAAAGGCAGCCTAGAGTCCTTCAATAATCAAGTGCTCAAGTTCCAGGACTCCTAAATCTTCTTGGAGATGTATCCTATACAAATAATGATGGCCACATTTCAGCTTTATAATCTCCTCGTAAATGAGTCGTTAGCTAGGAGTAAGTCGGTCGCAATGAGGCCTTATAGGATCGGCTCGATAAAACTGATACGAGCCGCAGTTCATCAGCCACAGCGAGATAACCACATAATATGCATAAACTGCCAACAGGCAACCAGAAGCATGCCAATATTGCATGATTTCCCGTAGCAACAGCTAAGGTACTAGCCAAATTAATGTCGGCCCTGCACTGGCTGGAACACCAACGGTCAAAACAAACCCCCATTCGCTGTCCTCCCCTCTCTGTCAGTAAGCCTCTCCTATTGCGCCCTTTTTCTGGCAGATTTTCGTCTGTCTGCGGCCCTCATCAACAAGCTTCATCTGAGGCCCCAACCAGGTCCAGTTACGCTGTTTCTGTGTAAATAACTACTCAGTGTATGCTAACGTAGACTGATTGGTGGGAAGACGCTGGTGAGTCATCTATATTAATGCTCTGCTGAACGATGGGCCAGTCATCCGGCATGGATCGTGCGGGCTGTTAGTTTATGCATGTAAGTCCAGTGGTGAGTGTTGACTGAGGGCATGACTCCTTGCAGAAGTGGTGAATCAGCCGTAAACAAAAGCTGTCTCAGAATCCCTCACTGTGTCAGTCTAGCTCCGATGCTGTTTACTTTGCTGTCGTGTGAGCCTGTAGGCTGCTGACTGCTTGTATTCCCTGCCGCCGGAAGACACGTTTAGTTGTTCTGAGGAGCCGGTCAGTTTTGTCGACACCGATTGCAGTCATGATAATCCAAGTTCTGAGAAAAGTCAACAATTGATGTGCAAGATTTCCACTCACTGTAGTTCCGTCGTCTTATCTATCGTGGGTATTCATAACTTTTTTACTTTCCCCGGCCTTTCCCTCGCCGATTCCTCAGTCGACCTCCTACCTGGCGGCCACACGTCCGTACCACAGAAGTGTCGGTTACCCGAAAGTCGGAATCTAAATTGCTGAATGAACCCTATGTTAAAATCTGCGGTCACATTAAGGCTTTCTCTCCCACTGTCTGCGTCCTTCCTTACATCAACCTACTTCTTCCTCGCAATAAATATCATTGATCGGCTACATCCCAACGCACATTTGGGCGGGCCACGCCAGCTGCTGGTGGCCGAAAAAATGTTAAGTACGGTAAAAGTAAGCAAAAAGAGTTCCGGAACTGAATTTGGGGAAGTTGAAGATTGTGTAAGGGGGGGAGGGGGGTTGTTGTGTGAACGGTAGTATAGACTGTCTGATGTTTTTGACCCTGTGGCCTATTGGCCATTTTCGAGGACTGTAGCGCACGAAATTGCACGAGGTGACCGAAGTTTCCTCCCCTCCCGCCCTGCCCTCCCAAAATTGCCTTGGTCCTGGCCAGACTGACTGCTTACGCCAGCGCAGAATGAACTTAATAGTGGGGATTTCAGTCGCTCCTCCGAGTAGTTTTGCTTTATTTCGTTAATGCATAGACGAACATACCCTTCGGTTCGCCTGTCAAAGGACCATTTGGCAGTTTTTCTATTCAGAAAGGTTCTGCTTTCACGATCTGGTATTTCAAGTTGGAGGGAGTTTCCACTGCAAAAAAGATGACAGGATTGCTTTTGACACATTCGAAATCTAGCGATCGACACAATCCCCCACAGACACATTGAAAGCGCATTCGAAACAATAGCTTTCATATTATTTAATAACCTAAATCTCTTACTTACCTCTTCTGGATTTAAAAGACAGCGGACGTTTACTTTTTCTACTTCACTTGCTCAGTGGCCATTCGCGTTGGTTAGGCACACGTTCTCTTTTTTGGTGTACACACCGTTATGTGACCACAAGTCCTACTGTTTACGTTTTGTGGGAGGAAGATCACCCTAGGAATCGACCGAACTAAATATTTATTGCCAACCACCAGCATGTCATCGCTACCTTCCTTGTTTTGTCACCACAAGACACGCAGGCACGCGTGACCTGCCACCTCAAGGTCACTCAATTTCGTAGAAAGCAGATTTTCTATAAATGCACTCCACTCCACGTCGGAGGGGCCGAACTGTAGCCACTCGGCCGGCTTTCGTATAAGCACTGCCAGCCCACTCGCGCGCATGAAACCTTGAGATAACTGACAGGAACCTCTACTTACCAGATAGCAATAACATACGCTCTGGGCAATGACTTAGCCCTGCCAACACATGTCTCAACTTCACCAGCAGCCACTGCTGTCTGAGGGTTCTGTACAGAACACATTCTTTCTTCCTGTATCTGCCGTCTTCATTTGGTGGGTAGGATGACCTGACGATTGAGACGAACTCGTTTTTTGCTCGCTATATGCTCACCTGAGATAAACCTGGCTGCCATATGCATGTTATAAAATACCTCGAGGTGCCTGTTAGAAGCCCAAGGCTGAACACCCGTAAGGAACCCATCCAGTTAATTATCCCCGAACACAGTTGGAGTGGAAACTGAGGACAACTTGACTAGTATTCTTCAGCAGGCCAACAAATGGAAAAGATTACTTTCATAAGATTCCCACCTTGCCATGGTAAACATTTGCAGTATATTTTCTACACAGTAGGATGATGGACTCGACTGCGTATTTTTCAGAGCCTTGTGGGAGTTGCACAACAGAAAATCAATGCTTAGTACAGTTTATGCTTTCAATTTATTGCCATGTTCATACTAGTTCAGCAACAATTCCCAGAATGGATACATAAAAACTTCTGTTGGCCCGCTCTGTTCGTAGAAAAGCATGTTTTTCCCATAAGTGGTTCCTCGAAGAAAACAGTTTTCGGCATTACTGTGTCTGTTAATTCCTTTATATAAATAATGCCAAAGCGCGTTTACTGTATTCCTAAGATTTATCAACCAATTTTTACTTATTCAAAGTAAAACAAGTTTATGTATATCTTCATGTCTGTGTGAAAAATATTTTCCTGTTTGTCAAATATTCCAAAATATATTGGTCCTATCGCGCACATTAATGATTACCCATACCAGAGTCTTAGGCATTTTCATAGTTCCAACCTCTATTACTGTCGAAATGACCCCCACCCAAGTAAAACTATCGCAGTAGATTAAATTTCTTACAGCATATGAGTAAAAAATGTTTATTAGGTCATCCCGCATGATGCATGACTGAATTTCCAAGAGCATCTGAAGTCTCTAAAATAAATTTCACAGAAGTAGGTTCAAGAAGGCATTTCGGCTGAATATATATTTGAAAAAATCAGTAAAAGCGTCACAGTTTGTACTTATTTTCTTTTGGAGATATAGTCAGCCAGTTCATCAATATCCAATTCGCCATCACCATTTTTGTCAACCGATTTGATAAATTCCTTCAAATCAGCTTCACTTATGCCCATTCCGCGGAAAGCAGTAAGGAACTCCTTGGCACTGACGGTGCCCGATTTATCCGTGTCCAAACTTTCTAGCAGAGCTTTCACGTCACTGCGACTGAAAAAGGCAAAAAATTAGAGGAAAAGTAAATGTCTGAAAAGGACTATATATTAGCATACGATGGCATTGTGTGTGATTTCTGGCCGGCTGCGCACTAAAGCGAAATCCACCTCCAACTTGTCTCTTTATATCGCAAAAGCGCAGCCAGCCAAGACAATGACTAGTGACACACGGTGTGCGGAACGGACGCACTTTGGCCGACGCGCCATCATAAAGGCCCGAAACGGAAGCCTGTGGTTTAACAAGGGTGTGCCATCTGCGCACCCGCGTGAAGTAAACACTTTGAACCTGGTGCTTGTCATTGTGCCTGCCTCTGTTTGTGTGCATGGCGTTACTGTATCACAAAGGGTGGACTTTCATTCGGAGGGCCCGGACTCTAGGGATGGAGGCCATTAATCCGAATTTTGCAATTTCAGTCTACTGAGAATAGGGCTCTTGTGTTACAACGACGTAACAGACGTGAACAGTCAGTTGAGGAGGAAATTAACTAAGTACACTTATACTGTAGGTGGCCTTGAGCTAAATCCCTGACAAAGTACCTGTTTCTGTGTCCTTGTTTTGACCCTAGTCCTAACTGTAGCATTAATGTCAACCATCCTAGATCTAATCCTAACCTTAGCTCTAACACTAACCCTCTTGACCCTAACTCTGGCCTCAACCACAATCCTATCCATAAGCACAGCGGGACTTTACGGCAAGGTTGCCTGTACTACGGGAATGATAACCATACCCGTGCTCTACCGCGAAAGACCCAGCCATTAAACAAAGACAGCACTTAATTAATAAAAGATTTAAAATATTTTTTAATTTATACTTGAACCCGTAACCGGTTGCGAGGCTTTCGACAGCAAAAGCCATCAGTTCTGGTTTAGCTGTATTCATATTTAATTGCTCGTTGTTAACGGGAGTTGATTCTCGACAACGAAGGAAAAGACTCAGGACATTTGATTCACAATAGCATACACAGGTTGATATAATGCTGTTTAAGTTGTCTGAAGATCTAATGGACATACTCATTTCGCAATTTCGCCATCTAAAAGTTAGAACGTCAAACCATGTATTAGTGTTGCTAAGCATTTAATAAGATTGTCTGATATAGGCAATACCCACTTACCACAACCTCTAATTTAGATGAAAAACGATATCCATCAACAAACGAAGAAGAAAACCTTGGGAATGTATTTGACGAAGGTCTGAACGTCGCGACTGATTATGTGAATCGCGCGTCTCACAGCACCATGGGCTCAAGAACGCGCAAGAACTAGGCCGTAGTGATAGTAGACTGGAATAGCACCCAAGAAACTCCCTCCTCTTTTACACAGCACAGCCCTGTGTGAAGACAGAATCAAGAAAATTGAAGGCGGAACAGGGCATAATGGTTGACAAAGCTTGCAACCTGTCACCACCTGCCGCACACACACATCTGGTACGCACGAGATAAGTTGGGTTTTCGCACAAACAAGAAGGCTGCGACTCGAATCCAAACCGAGAGATAGAGAGTACTATAGGGGCCACATGAAGAAGGAGCCATTGCAGCCAGACTCTCCGTCGTAGGAGGAGGATCGAGTAGTCTCGTCAGTTGGCAACCTTCTGAGCTACGACATCCAGCGCACCGCGGTAGTTTAAAAGCGCGTCAGAGTGCTGCGGGGACCCAGATCTCAGGGTCGATCTCGCACTCTCTTTCTTCTATCAGACGCTAGACAGACTAGCTCTCTCCGAGCTAGTCAGTCATCTAATTGAGCGCAAATGGCTGGCGTGAGGTGGGATTACACCCAGATAAGAAACAATACACCCATATACGACAGTCGTTATGCGTATTCTGCCCGATTAATGCATGTCGTACCCCGATCTGGTCCCCGTGTTGATCCAGCACCTCTGCCACGTGGTGCCTTGTAGGGACACCGTGGGTATATTGAATATTACGTTAAGGGAAGTTTTGGCTTTGTGCTGACACAGATGAAGCGTGGATTATTTAACATGTTTGCATTTTGTAAGAATTCGGGGAGTTTATCTACTCGGGAATGTTTTTCTGGAGTTTTTTCATCTCTAAATATACTTTTTAATCTGTATCCACTATTTACTGAATCCTCTTATTGAACTCGGTAGCCACTTGCATTCCTGTTCGATTTCCCGGATTTATTGCGCATATGCTTCCCCGAAACTTCAGAAGCTCAGTAAATCTTGTTCAGTCAACCACTTCCCATTTCTTAAATTATCGATCATAGAATTATACTTTGCCTACAAAATGATTGGTACTGCGACCACCACCTACAACACACCTCAAACAAGTTATTACAAGCTCAACGTTGTAAAGGAAATAACTGGTTTTTCTTGCTTTTATTATTTAGTTCTAAAATGTTAGCTTCCCAAGTATTCTGATAGACTTCGTAAAGCGAAATCGCTAAGCAATGTCTGAGGGTGTAAAATTGTATCATATACACTAAGTCGACCGGCCCTCAGAGCTCTTTATAGATAATTCTACTTCAGTGGTGATGCCTCTGATCTGAGATCCTCGGTGTTCAATTAGGCTCGATTTAAATCCTCCGGTCTTGTGGGTCTGGGATCGGTCCCAGACTGGTCAGTAACGACACGTAAATCAGAAATGCTAATGTGCGTCCCAGCCTTATCTTTGTCGGTAAACGCCTACGTTTTATGATTGTCGTCAAACCAAAACTATTTAATGAGCACGCCGTCAGAAAGTGTATCTTAACGTAAGCACCAGTCAAAGCACTCTAAGAGTCATCTGTCAATCCAAGTTACTGTTGTGATACTGATTCGAATTTTCGCCTGAAATGAGTATCGGCCTGTCGTCATCTTTAAAGGAAGTATTCTTTACGGCGATATCGTTTGTTACACAGGTATTTGACTTTTGCAAAATATGGACTTTCAGTCAGCATACGATTCAGATGCGTCTATGATCAACCTCTGGCATTGCTTTATTTAGATTCAGCTTTATCCAAGTACCACGTGCAGAAACCTGCACCACCTTCTCGTCATAATAAGTTTTCCAGTGTCGTCTGAGAATTGTGTATCCATGAGGTTGTTGTGCACATTAAACGCTCATTTGTGCACCTGCGCTTGTGTATACATGCGTTCTAGCTCCATCGGCAAAGACCTATCCATTAACCAGGTTGTTTAACCAAGATAAACTGGTGCACTGCATCGCTGCAAAGTGCGCCGATAGGCGGGTAACTTGTATAATCCGGCCGCGCATTCGATCTATGCTGTAGCCATAGCAGCCGAAATGGAAACAGACTCCAGCCCATGTCCAGTGACTGCGAGGGAGTCAAAAGCGATTAGTGGACTTAGCTGGTTGCATTTCACATGAAATCTGGTTGCAATAGTGGCGTTATCACCTAAACGCTCAACTCCACATACTTCAACAGGTCCGTTACATATAATTGTGCCTAAAACATAGTCTGAGAAGGTGTGAATGCGGAAATCTGTTGGGATTCACCTAAGAATAGCACATCATGCGTCTCGGCTTGCAACGCGAGGGCACATGGCGATAAATAAAACGGCCTTGATTCATTGTGCGGGGACCAAACGTGTGTAGCACGCGTAGATAGGCTGTTTAGCTGTGCAAGCCACTGCGCCCGATCCCCCTCCTGGTATTCTTGACTATGCCTTGACACCGGCTTGAGGCGGGTGAGGGGAGAGAGAGCGTGACAAGTGCTGCGCAAGTCTGCTATTATTACAATGTAGTTCATGCGCAAGTCACTGTCCCTGCGCCTACCATGCCGCGCGGCACACGATGAGTAGAGTCGCTATAGGTAGTAAAAATGTCCTTGAGCAAAACGTGTGAAGCGACTTAAAAAGAACGCTCGGTTGCTTGCTCAAGAATGCCGCATCTCTAACAATGTATTCCAGAGAATATTGAAGGCATTATTTGAGGTTGGTTTACCAAACTCCCTGCACAGACACAAGCTGAAAGACCAGTCACCCGCCTTGTCATTGTTGTCGGCCTTAAGCTGGCCGATATGTTCCCTCTGCTGTCTCGGCCCTTCGGTAGATGTTTGATGTTGCCATCTCTGATAATGAACTTTTGCACAAGTTGGAATGCTCAGAATTCTTAACAAACCGTTCCCCTACTCAATAGGCCTTCATCTTCCTATACACCTGGCACTCGGACACTCGTTTACCCTCGAGAGTACACGTTGTTCTCTGTTGGACAAGCTAACGTCAGGTGCCTCACCCTACAATGTTATGCTTGGTTGCAGTCTGTAACCTCGCTATTGCCTCGAATGCACATATGTTAATGCGGGTAGAAAACAAATCAGTCGTCGTATCGTGCCGTTACGTGACGATGTGTAATTTTTGGGGCGTGTGTATTCTATGCATATGCAGTGCGTGATTTCCCTAATCATGGCTTTGCAGATGAAAAATTGTCTACTGGCCTTCTTGAGTAGATGACATATCTATGAATTCTATCGCATTTTAGTGAGTATGGCTACCTGGACTCTGCAGGCCCTTCTAGTCGGAATCCTTTATAAGTTTTGAACTTAATTGTGGCAAGTAATGCCGCATATTGGGCAATATTTCTTCCATTCTAAATCACATTAATAGGTAAAATATTTCTTCGATGTTTTGCACGCCAAAACATATCGTTCTGATTTAAATTATGAAGCCATACACCGGTATGACAAGCTAAGGACACCAAAATTAATTAGTGTCCTTCTGTTAATATATCATTACAGTTATATTGGAGTTATGGATCTCTCGTTTAATTTGCAAATCAATCTTTCCGGTCATTTTCTTAACCAACATGCTTCTTTTTTTAAACTATCTGTTTCCTAGGTACGAATCATAGGTTGGTCACCAGTAGTTTGTATGCCTGTGTCGTGAATTAACAGCGGTGCTTTCTACGTATCTACAGGTTGGTTGACAGATCCACACTGATTACAAATATGCTTGTATCAGTGCGAATAATAAGACAGTTCAAAAGTTAAAATTGAATTTTTTTGGTGCTCTCACTTAACCTTTGTCCTTGTGAATGGGACCTGTAGCACAGCCGCCTGAAATTTCAGCCTTCTAATTGAAATACATGTTTCACTGATTCAACAGGCATCCCAACCACCGATCGAACTCCTGTTCTCCCTTATTTACAAGGCAAATTTCCTATCGGCAGAATACTGATGCTTGTGTCACTTGAAATCAGATATTTGAGTTTACTGCTTTCGCATGGTTTGTGCAAATCTTTTAATCCGCCGCTGAGATAAAATGTCCTGTGTTTGACCCCGAATACGGCCAATAGTGAACTATGTGAAACAATTGGTGTATGGTAATTCCAGTAAAGGTCTTTCACTGAACATAAGTGCCCTGACATCTTTGGTCTAGACAGCTTTCAGAATTTGGATGCCGTTCCGTTCAAGCATTTCAGACTGAAAATTGAAGTGTAAGGGGTCTTTTCAGGGCGGCTTGTGGTTGTTTTTCGTGATTTTGGGACAAAAACTCCAGTTGCAGCCAGATTACTACGATCAAATATGATAGCTCTTCATGATAAGTCACAAATTCTTGTCCATCTCTCAGCATTTCAACCATATGTCTGTCACTGAGGTGACCTTAAAGATACCCTAGGAGCCTGCAATGCAGATATACTAGCAATTCGTCTGGAAACAATCTGTAAGCAAACCTAATTTGCTCTTCCTCGTGATGGGTAATCGTCTATAAAAAAACCACTTTCAGTGTTCAGAAAAAGGTGAGATTATCACAGGTTCCTTTTTAAACAGAAGGCAGGCTAACTGTGAGAGATCCGAATTCTACCCCGACCATCACCATCACCACCACCACCAACACCAACGAAACCACTTAGTTGTCGTCCTCGTCTCCATCCGTATCTGCTGCCTTACCAACAGCAATTGACCTCTCCGACTGTCTCTCTTCCTGGCTGCGCTGGCCTTCCTCTTATGCTATAAAACCCGTCTTCTGCAACATCCTCCTGACTTCCTTTTCCTACCACCCACCCTCCTTGAAGACAAAATCCGCCTCCTGCTTGGACTACTTCACCTTCAATCACCTGAAGTGAAAACGGCAGTTAAGGGGTAGCAGGATGTTGGTTTATTATCCGCTCTTTGGGTTTATTTTACCTCGGCATTGAGAAGGTCTGACCGGAAGTGAAGTTAAATGTAAACTATTCTGCGTATGTTAACAGTCTTTTTTCAGCCGCAGACACGTGCAGGATGAAAACACAAAGAGACACCAGACGTCGTAGCTACCATCTGTCGTCGCGTGATTTAAACAGCCACACAAGTGAAATTGGCAAGCCTAATATTTGGACGCAGGGCCTTTTTGCGTATGAAACTATGATGAGGTTTGCTAATTTTAAATCCACGTACCATGTTGCACAGAAGAGCTAAAGAAACAAACGTGGTCATTTTATGATACATTTTACTATAAGGTTAGCATTAGGATGTGTTATCACAGTTAGTTCAGAATAAATTTGGATTAGCGCTTCAGGCAGTCACACACCAAATAACTCCGAAACACTGCAACCATGTAAAAGCGAAGTTACTATTCCACAGTATTACGAGTTTTTCAGTCATGTAATATTGAACTGTGTTGGTTTTTAATTTCCTCAGAAATTAACTGTGAGCTTGGAGTAGATCAGTTTATACTAAGGTTTAAATGCGCAGACCGAAATTTGATGCATGAATATTTGGGTCGAAGTACATTGATCACTGTGGGATTGCCGCGTAATATTCATTAACTGCCGACAGGCAGTTAGTAGTATATTTTAACATTAGAAGATACCATACCAGCAGCACAGGTAATAGCCAAAAACCCATACACGCGTGTTTCGCCGATATTCTGCCCCTGCATGGCACGGCTGCGAGAGTTTCCGCTCATCAGTGAGTCCCCTAACATTTCTTGTCTGCTTTCTAGCCGAACCCATCGCAGCTGTGACATGCAGGGGCACAATATCGGCGAAACACGTGTCTGGGCTTTTAGCTGGCACCTGTGCTGCTAGTATGGAATTTTGCGACCTTAAAATCGAACTATGTGGCCGCATGATATGCGCAGCTGGAGAAAGCAATAGATGTCAAAATGATTCACTTAAGGATAGAAAGTGATTCAATCTCTTCTGAGAAGATTTGACTTCTAAGAACCACATAACTCAATCGAACGGCGTACACTGTATCACTTGGGTTTTTCCGTTCACATGATCATTCGCAGTTGAGATACTTCGTTATATGTGAAACAGATGGAATGGGAGATTTAAGTATGTTTTCTAATAAAGAATGCTCTGTCCGTTTTTTTACCATAAATCCGCTAAATTTCCAAGAGTTCAATCGACTTCTAACTGTTCCTTTTGAACCATTTGCATTTGAGACCAGACAAGAAGTCAAGTAAAATTTTATGAAACTCAAAAAAACTATCTTTTGAAAATAACATTATTTGACGAACAAAATCGCCCAGAGAATCAGGTGGCTATTTCCTGTAAAGGTCTAGCCAGGAATCATTTATGGAGCAGCTCACTATACCGTAATAATTTGGTGTTATCGCCTGTTCGCTACAAACACATTTGAAACAGAATTCCTCGTATTACTTCCGGCGGAATATTCTATTTAAGTTGAGCTCGCTAAACGTCCCTTTTAACGTCCGCGCTTAAGTCCCTGTTTCGTCTGAATGTTTCTGCAACGATGCACTTTAACTCCTTTTGGACAATGTTACTTTTGACAAAGTGCAACAGTGGTTTTTATGGGAAATGTCACTTTTACGATCTTGTTAGGCGATCTCCGCCCCCTCTTGGGCGCATATAGAGTAAAACCATCAACGTTTGATGGCAGACCTTCTGAAGATCCTGTGGAAAAGTTATTCCTGAGGTTCATTACTCGAAGCAAGGCCTTCTTAGCTCTTCCAGTTTCATCACATCTTCCATGACAGTTTGTCTGTCGTCCTCTGGGACGCATGGTCTATTTTTGAAATTCAAAACCACTGACCATACAAAGCTGTTTCGATCAGTTCTATGGTATGGTACACGATTATAGTCCGAATTTCGATGTCTAGTCCTTAGATCATTATGTTCTGATCTATTCTCGAGGAGATGACGTTAGCTGATATGCTACGCTTTCGATGTTTTGAGCTGTTTGAGAAAATTGTCCTTGTAACTGAGAGAAGAACAACAGAATCATCAAATAATACTAACATTTTCAAATCCAAAGCATTATTTTCCTGCTAATTTTGATCACTGATTTCGGGAATGATCTGCAAAAATTGCATAAAAGTTGGACCGCGAATAATTATTGTCTCGAATGTTGGATCGCGTGAACTTAATACGAAAAAATCTTCGGGAACATTAAACACGAATATACATACAGAAAGCCGGAGAGAAATGCTGAAGTTTTTCGTGCGACTTTATGAAGTCGGTTTTGCATTTTCAGCGCGCATGACCCCAGCAAACTTTATGGACCTTGTAATTGACTACGATAGTGCTCCCTGCACTGATGGCACTGAATTGGTTTTTACTTAAAATGTGATATTTTAGGATGTTTAGACCGTTTTAGAGTTACTTATATTCTCCGGAACCATATAGAAAACCTGTTGCCAAGCCCGCGTTGGCTTTCGATAGAGTTCTGTTAGGACGGCCCAGAATACGAAGCACCGTTCCTGTCATCCGCAGGTCACGCCTGACAAAGGACCGCAAACTTGCCGCACAGCCTCGCTTAGGAAGCCCGCATGCGAGCCAGACATTAGCAGGCCGCTGAGTCATGCGCGACCTCCAGGGGTCAGCAACACGCGAGGGCCTGCCACTGCGGGCGCTCAGGACTGGACCAGTAGGAACACGTAAACCAGGCGAGGGCTGAACCCCTAAATACGAAGCCACGGTCGGAAGGATTAAGAGTTGATGTACACAGGGTGACAGACGCAGTAAATCTGTTCTCTCCCATCCTGTCTGTCTTCTATTCCGCGCAGAACTGGCGTCATACTAATTGGGGATATAACAAGTTCCATCTTGCCAGTGCACCAATATTTAAACGGAGTGTTAGTGACTAAAAAATTCGATTAATGTTCTTTTTTTCACACAAGTCGGTTGGGTAATGTGGGAAGATGGAAGAGGAAGCAGTGAGTTAAGAGACGGTGAAGACTAGGGAGAGCCATGTGAGGGAGGTGGGGTGGGGGAGGGTGTAAGTAATTGAATAAAACCGAATTGCGTAACCTGATGCATCCGCTTCTGTTGTTCCTAACAGACACCGATCCAGTGGCTTAGTTTACGTAGGTGGAACCTTATATATCACATGGGAGCCATTGTTTGTGTCCACGCGAAGCCCTGAATCCACAAGATGCGCGGGAATGGCGCTGCACATGCTCTAAATCTTTCCATGAGACTTTTGGCAACTTTAAAACAGTCCAAAGATTCTGCGGAGTCAGAGGCATTTAGTGCGTGCCTACTTTTCAATGCCAAGCTTATGGAGGTTCATGTGCTGACCAAGTTTATCGAGTCGACAGAAACGAGTATTAAAGCGACTACTGGAAGGCATTGAAGCGTAGTCGCAGTCATTACCATCGAAACCTTGTGATGATACGCCGACAATTAACTGGAAACACCCGTGCAAAAAATGGAAGAAGTAGAGCGTCACGCGTCTCAGCGAACAACCATTCGTCGCACTGACGAAGGGTAAAAGATAAGAAGTAGGCAACTATGCTTGGTCCACGGAAGGAAAACGTGGAGAGACAAAGAGGTTCTAACTTCTACAAAGTGTGCACAAAATGGAACCTCAATCAAGGCTATAATAATATCCAGGTCGGTGCGTACATACTCATTCCTATATGAAACTTCATAAAACATCGCGTAAAGCATTACCCCTTGATCCTAGGTTTCGCATGCCCCGTCGACAATTCAATCATTTAGAGTTATAAACCCAGTTGGAGAAACTATGGAACCGAACCTGCGATGTAGAGCCCGCATTCGCAGACAGTATCCAGTGCCTCAACCTAATACCAGTAAATTGTAATTATCGATACCTAAAAAAAGGAGTCAATAACTTGGGATTGCTGATAAACGGCACTGCGAGAAGAAAGATGTCTTGGGACCTAGGCCCGACAAAGGAACAGACGTCGTTGCAGTGAACCAATCGGACGTCGTAACGAAACCAGTCTACACTGTCACACTAGAAGAAATTCAGAGAAGAGGGCAGGGAAACAGATTGCACGGATGAAGTAGAGGCATGAATGACTGACAGTCTAAGAAGACCCCGCGCAGGGGATTTCAAAAGCAAACATGACCTGGAATACCTCCGACCAGTCTGCACACATCACTTGACTGTAAGATTTAACAAAGATCTACAAAGAGAGCCTGCTAGTCCGTCAAATTTTGGGCATGCGTAACGCTCCGCACCACGCAATACCGAAGTGGTTAGCAGAGAATCTCAGGCCTGTACGGTATCAGGTAGCACCACTTTATATTTATCGACGACGTCAATGACCTGAACCTAGACGGGATGCTAATGTTTCCGGTAGATATCTCATCACTGGTTACAAACGTCCCGGTCACCGAGACAGCCGATTACATCTACGAATTGCTGTTGACAAATTAACGGGAAATAGAAATTCCGACGAACGCACTCAATGAACTATTACTACGATCTCCACAATATGTGTAATTCATTTTTGACAGCCAACTATATAGACAAATAGCCGGAGCTGCTATGGGTTCGATTCTTGGTCCCCTCTTAGCCAATTTATTCATGAGCAAGCTGGAGAAATTTCAGATATGCGACCGATTCAAGGGGCTAGGGCATTATGGTCGCCATGCTGATGTCACCTTTGCAATCACCATTACAGAAACTAGCGCTATTACCATCGAAGATACCGTTAATCAGTCACATTCGTAAACTAAGTCTATGCTGATGGTGTAAACAGCAGGTTCGCCCCTTTTTCGAGCTTTCTTCCAAAAGAAAGATCTGACGGTAACTTTCGAAGTAGCCTCTATCAGAAGAAAACTTAGTCTGTACAAACTTCTGCGGTTATGTACCTCTTTTAACAGGGACGCAATCCAGTTTGTTGTTCGGCTCAAAGGGGAGAATCGATGAGAAGCTCAGAAAGATCGAGAAACCGCATCGCGAGAACAGATATTCTGACGCATCCGTTGATGTCGTCGAGAGATCACTAAAACCCACCACACTTATGACAGAATGGGAAACTGTTACCCCAATTCGCCTTCCAAAGGGATGCGGCTAGTGAACTCCCTTGAAGATGCATTGGTCAATCTGTTTCGTAATCCATCTTAGTAGCAAGCGTTCAGGTATTACTTACGACCAACCCTGTTTCACATGGAGAATTCAGACCACCTCCAGGTACATCTACTCCATCACTTACTCCCGTGGAGCAAGTTTTAGCGGCCGCACGAGTCGACGCCTATCCGAAAGAGCACGGGAACGGCTTCCGTTATGGCTGAAAAAGGAAAGATAAAATGCATGAGCAGTGCCATTCCCGCGTATCACGTTGATTCCGGGCATCGTGTGGACCCGAACAAGGCATCCCATGTGGTTTATAAGGTCCCACCCAACTACCCTAAGTTACTGGATCAGCATTCACCAGTAACAGCAGGAGCGGTTGCAATCAAGTTAGACAAGCCGGAAGAAGAACCTCTTACAAGCTCCGTGTCTACCACGGCTATAGGTCGATTAACCGCATACAATTGTTCGCGCCCTCCGCCTCTCCACCCCTCCCACACGGCTCTCCCTAGCTATCATTATCTTCTTACTCACTGTCTCCTTTTCTCCCCCATATTCCCACGCCCACTTGTGTAAAAAAAGAACTTTAGTCGAATTTCTTTTATCATTCACAACATGAATGTGTGGCTTGATAGACATTTGTCGGAAATGACGCATACTCGATAACCAGTCATCTGAAAGTTGAAAATATCTTCCGGGGACAAAAACAGGCAACAGAATCTCCTTTAGAAAACAGATCACCTGCACGCTAAAACTTTACATTTTTGCACAGGTATCACGCATATCCTTTCTGAAGACTTGTAGTGGCTATAGTATTTTGGAATTTCTGCCGTTACTTCATACTGAAACGTATTTCTAATTACTGTTTGCTATTACTCGCAGTTATATCTTATCGAGATTTACCTCATCGTCTTAACAGCTAGTAAAGACTACCGCAACCAGAGGTTAGATCATCCTGGGTCGACTGGATCGGCGTTAATACCATAGCAATATAATAACGATGCGTTCCCCGACAATACCTAATTTCTGTGTACGAATGACGAGCATAACTGCGAGACTTTTATGTTGAATTTTGTAACTGCTTATCGTTTGAGAGTTTAGAAGGCAAACATTTTCTCCAGGTTCATTTAAATATCATCGTTTTTAGTAAAAGACAATTATCAGGGCAAATTTTACTAGTGCGGCTACGATTTCGATTCTTCGTATGCGTTTCGAAAGTTCTGTATTTGTGTGAACTCTACCCTCGTTCCAAGCAAATTCTTAAATCAGGTCATTCTATCGGAAATTATAAGGGTAAATTTCGGCTTCTGGTTTTTTCCATTTGCGTCAACTTTTTCTAGGACGGAATGAAAGCAGGTGAAATTTGCCGTTATGTTCTATGTTTGTCTGCTAATAATTGTCCTTTTGCTTGGTGAATAAGGGAGAAGTAACAGGCAGTCATTACTGACACGCCAAACCAGAACTTTTCAATCGAATTCAATCGCATTAAACTGAATTTCTGTATTATATATTAATACCAGATGGCATTGCCTCTAGTCTACCAGTTAATTTATTTATCACTGGCTCATGTATGACCACTTAAACAACTACTCCGCTAGCATTTACGGTGGTTTTTCAAAATAATTGTCGAATTAATGGTAGAGGACGCTCACCGATCGTGCTACGGAACTCACTCTTTCCGTTGTGCCTTGGGGCTCTCTATCGGGCCCACTCAGTAGACGCACAGCGGCGCATAATATAGGCCGAGTGACATTGCTAACAAAGAAGAGGAAGATTGGAATGGCCATTTCTGGCTTACCAGTCATCGTCAGCCAGTCATATCCAACCTCGAAGTGTGGAACACCTGGGGCTCGACCCAGCGACCTGTTGGCTATAGGCCCAACGCCTCTGCCGACTGAGTTACGGGCTCGTTGTCCTGTCGGTGGCAATCGGCAATATACAATCGTAGAGGGTCCCTCACCGATCGTGTTACTGTCTAATAAGCCAAAATGGCCATTTCAGCCTCCTTTGTCATTGCTGAATTGATTTTTCAATTATAACATGAACTGGTATAAGTATTCCTTGACATTGTTTTAGAAGTTATTATTTTGAATGCTCTTGATTTCTGAGCCCATTAAATGGTGGAAATATATGTGCATATTAAGTCGCCTTAGTATAAGCGTGAGCATTCTGAACTGACCCACCAGTGCGTTCGTTTTCAAAAACTTGCCTCAAATTTGAACAAAAATTCACCAAATTCATAAAATATAACGTTTATGAACAAACAAACGATCACTATTTAATAAGGTTGCTGCTCCATCTTAACTGTTTTTTTTTTCAGTAGAATGAATGACGTTATATTACCAAGCACAGAAGGTTTGCAAAAATCTACTAATGTGAATCCAAATTCTGGATTCCCCTATTAGGGGCCAGCGTGGAATGCCGAGTAATGTTTGACAGAGGACGCTGCGGTCTCGTATAAACAAACGATCCATCACTGGAGGTGGAAAAGTCTTACGATGACATTCCGTATTTACTATTTCGTACAAAATGGAAGAGTGGATAGAGAATGACACGATGTTTCTGTTAGCTGACCAATTAGCGATTGGCACGAGCATAGCCAACACTACTGAGTATGAAAAAGTATAAATACAACGGTCGCGAGGTCGCCAAACGAGATTACGAACCCCAAAATGCCCAGGTAACATTTCAGCGCCCATTAACTACTTTGCTTCAGCCGCAGTGAGGTCAAAGCCCTGCTGGATGGCCTTGACGCCGACAAGTCGGGCACGGTGAGCACAAAAGAATTCCTCACCGCCCTCCACGGATCGGGAATAAAGGAGGCCGATGTGCAGGAGTTCATTAATCTGCATGACAAGGACGGTGACGGCGAACTAAACATCGACGAGCTCATGCAATTCCTCTGTCCCAAGTAGGGACCTTTTACGATTTGAAAAGGAAAGGCAATTAAACACAATATTATACCAAACACTTAATCCTTCTTGCTGTCCTAAGAGGACACATTCGGGCCTTATGTGGGCATGTGATCTCTGTACATCTGAAAGACTCCTTGACAGTATTCGTCTTGCATAGCAGACATTATGTGCGAGTAGGCAGACAACGGAGGTTTAGTGTTATTCGGCGCGTGGGCAAACTATCGTCCTTCAAAAAAACCTTATATTTCAATTGTCATATTTTTTAAGAAAGACTTTGTTCGACAAGCATAATTTAAGATTCAATCTAGAAAAGTTATCTGTGAACTTACTCATAATACCCAGATGAGAAACGTTTTCATTAGTTGCTTTTCTGCCGGGATATTATAAAAAACCTCGATGAAACGATACTTGTAGAATATGAGGTAGCAGTTAATTACAGAAGAGGAATAAATGATTTTGAAGGCATATCACGACCATACAGAGGACGCGACAGCAAGTTATTACTTTAAACGTTGTAAGTTTGTCAGATCTAGAAGTCAGGCATGTCATCCGCTCATCTACACATAGTGATAGTGGTTATGGCACTTTTTGACAAGTTGAACTTCATTATCTGAAAAGTAGACATCTTATTTTGATTAGATTACAGCAAATTTACTTGTTGTTTAAACACAATCAAGTGGGATATGCTATGCTTTTAAATGGACACCGATGCTCACTGTGACTATCCGAACTGCGAACAAGAGGTACACTAATAAGTAAATCACTCAGAGGCATAGTCCGGTAACATCAGTGTAGTCAGCCGATTTCCCCTTTGTCTTCGTACAGTTACTGGAATTTTTTTTTATCCTAAGTGATAAAAACGCATTTGCGGAACGAGGTTGGTTATGCTATATGCCCACAGTTGCCCTGGTAGTGCTCGGTCCTTTGACCCCGTAACACCTTTATACTCATTACGTGATTTACCATACTGACAGTACAGGTGCTGGCTAAGGACTCAGACACGTGTATCGCCAATATTCTTCTGCTGGATGACGCAGCTGCGAGGGGTTTGGCCCATCATTGGGTCCACAGCGTTCTCTGTATGTTTTCTGGTATACACTTTAGTTGTAAAATTTGAGATTTTTAGTTCCCTTACTTGTACTTCCTCCATGCCTAATTTTTAATGATTGGATGGCACCATATTGTGATATTTAAACACTACCACTGCTTACCTTGTCTACCGGAAGTAATTCAGGCTTCCATGTATTTTCACAATCTGGCTTTCGTGTTAGGCTGCGGCAAGTGCTAGCGGCAAACTCGGGCAGTCTTCGTCAACACCAACTCATTTGACGGTAGGACACGGGAATAGAAACTTTCCCCCTATTATACAGGCGCCCATGCCCAAGGGTACCTATCCCTCTGTTCTGATCCTAACACTAAGCCTAACCTTATCTTAGCCTCAACCTTAACCCTATCTCCATTGGAATTTAGCATAAAGCCGGCTGTACTAGAGGGACGAGGAGTTTCCATTTCCGTGCTCAACCCGTTTGACCCTTCGCTGAATAGAGGCTTGCTTCAAAACGCCTAGGACAATAAGTCTTTCGAAGCATTTTTTTCCCGGGTATGAATTGAAAACAAGCATGTACAGCAGAATTTATTGGAGCCAATAAATTTCGTGACGGCTTTTCAACTGCAGCCTGTCTCTGCATAACATAGGTAACGAATGAAAGCGCACAGCAATATGAATTTGGACGAAATGTCTCCCTCTTTCCTATATGATGCTTAGGTGGACGTCTTATCTGATTATTCATTGCCTTGAACCTTGACCTTGCTCTTATGCACTGCCATTTTGTACAAATTCATACTGCTGTGCGCTTTCATTCGTTTCCTATGTTATGCAGAGACGGGCTGTCGTTGAAAAGCCGGCACGAAATTTATTGGCCCTAATAAATTCTGCTGTACATGCCTGTTTTCAATAAGTTTTTCGTTGCCATGCCTCAGGGAAGCAGACATTTTACAATCACTGGTGGTTCTCTTAAATACAATGCTTGACCGATCTCATGAAATTTTAGCCGAAATTCTGAAATGCGTTTTCGATTAGGAAGGATTACTTAGGTGAGGTTTTAATATTGATTAGCATGCAGCATAATCCTATAGCATCTCGGACTCTATAGGAGGTTGTCGTTTGGATGCCCAACTTTTTGACCTCCTGTAAAAACCATACTCGTTAAAAAATGACTACTTAATTAGCGTGCATTTTCCCATCGATTTTCGATGGTCTTATAAATTCAAATATAGCTTATAGATAATATGCCCAAAATATACCTTTTTTACTCATTTGGTAGAAAATCACATTGACTTTATATTTTAAACTCGAAGAAAGTGTACATTTAGGTTTTAAAAGTTTCTAATTAAAAGTTTCTTACGACCGTGCGATGTCCATGCATACAGGACCGCACATGTCCGTTTAATAATGCTCCTTGCGAAATTTTACGAACTCTAAGATGTAAGTTTCATCATTAAAAAGAAGCTGGGGATGTGCAGCAGCATCATCTTTTACTGTATACTTTTTAAAAAACAATTTGTATACCACTTTTGATGCAAAAAATAAGAGTCAATACTACGAGAGTCCCGGTAGCTGAACCCTAGATACTGGAGATAATGTAACTAACGAAATATGGGAAAATTCAAGAAGAATTTCTGATAAATCGGGAACAGTCAAACATGCATTGACCAAAGCTCTCCGTTGGGCAGAATGGCCTTTAGTTAAAGGACATTGCAAATGAAGTACTAAATTGATCGATAATGCAATCTTTTCAAGGAAAGTGGAAACGCTGAACGATCGAATGCACAAGTTAAATAAGTGTAAATTCCTTTCGTGCAAATCACCGAGCAGATAAAACTGTATAAGCAAAACAACCTTCAAAAACCTTTCCGGATGTTTGCCAGGTAAATATTTTCCAAAAATTTTTGCAGCGGTCGGCATGGCAGTTAGTCATCTGCTTGATATTTGATGATGGTGATTCAAGAATTGGATATTTTTCCTCGGTTTTGCATCGAAAAAATGCAGTTACTCGTAGGGAAAAGGACTAAGTTTGATTCCGCAAGGAAGGTCAGGGTTACATGTCGAGGGACGTTCAGAATAAATAGTATATGTCTAAAAATTAGCAAAAAGGAAGAATAGAAAGGAATTTCCGGTGGTGTTATTGCTACTTTCTAATGTAAATGAGACACGTAATTGCAAATTTAATTTGGAAATGTAGAAAACACCTGCCTTTCTGAGACGAATATGTTTCTGCACATCTTGCATCATCAAGTGACTAGAAAAAATCAATCTTCAGGCTTCCAGCGGTAAAGTAAATCTTTATAGTTTGAGTTATGCTTCTTAATAGCGAACTACGTATTCACGTGCAACTGCTGTTAGACCAGCTATTAGTGTAGAAGATTGACTGAATGTTAACTAACACTGAGCTCCGCCCAAAATTTCAAGCATTAACGTCGAGAAATTAAGTTAAGGACATCTTCCGCATGTGTAAAAGACTTTTGTGGTTTACATCAGGTCAGAAAGTGAAATGCGGAACGCTCATGTGGATTTCGGTCACGATATTTCATGACCTACGTCACCTACTCTA
This sequence comes from Spirometra erinaceieuropaei, assembly GCA_902702965.1. Lineage (NCBI taxonomy): Eukaryota > Metazoa > Platyhelminthes > Cestoda > Diphyllobothriidea > Diphyllobothriidae > Spirometra > Spirometra erinaceieuropaei. The sequence goes on along the minus strand of CACRXP010000103.1, from coordinate 621,323 downwards.
CAGGTAATCGTTATTGTCAGGATCGTCTGTTTGCACGCCGTGAGATCTTACGAAGCAAGAGTTGACACAGTTGCCGAACCAAACCATCAGAAGATTACTAGAGTTGCGGTTTAGGGGAACTATGAGTCAGTATCGGTATATATGGCGACGGTGACCTCTAAGGGACCTCACTACTCCACACTTCATAATGCCAACGCTGATCACTCTTCTGGTACAATGAAAGAAGAAAATTTTATCAAGTAGAAGACAAATGCAGTTGTTTTTTGAATAAAACTGTAGACCTGACTAGTCGTTCATCTCCCGCCAACCGCTAGAAACCAATCTCACTGGAAATGTCGATATCTCCAAGCTACGTCACAAGGGGACATTATTTATGATAATTTTATCCACTTTTCGTTGCTTTTTTGCCACGAAACAGCTTAGAAGGTCTCAATACCCTGATCTGCGATGGAAGATAAAGTTGTTCATTTCTGTTCTACAGAACAAATAGATCTGCACACGTCAATCCCAAGCTACTGAAAATCCCCGATCTTAAACAACCGAGCGAGCACGGTAGATGAGGTGGTGAGATCGTTGTACTCATATGGTATACGCACGCTGCCCTCGAGTCCGCATCTCGAATGGGTCAGAGTCTGGGGTTGAATTAGTATTGGCTGATTACTGCCGGCAAGTCAGAAATGCACGTTCTGGTACCCTTGACCGTGCTCAGCAACATTTTTCGACTGCCCAGGTCATTAGATCTAACACCAACCATGTTCTGTTTATGGGCTGAGGACAGTCATGCGTAAACAGGCTGATAGAGTGAAACTAATACGAGTCTCTACATCCAGGGTGGCAAGGTGCACTAAATGACTGACAAGGGGTTTTGATCACCCACAGCACCGTTTGTCCAGGCGTGTGAAGGCCACTCAAAAAAGTTCCGAGTTGCTTACCTTATTGGGGCTGTAACACTGGCATTCGGTAAGAACACAGGATTCATAAACATGAATCAGTCTTTTTAATGAACTCTGAATGACAAGAGTACTCTCAGTATCGCTGAGAGTATAGCGGTTAATTTGAAAGCACTGACTATCAGAAATGTTTTTTTTTGAAGCATTAACGGCGTTGACTTTCAGAAGTTAAATCTGCAGGCTTCCGATGAAATTTAAATTGACACGACCATCTTACCTATTTAATTGGTGCTAATGCTATGTCATGTGAAAACCGAAATAATTGTGCTGTTTTTATAAAAACAGTATGTTCTTTCTCCTTACCCTCCTCTCCGCAGTTTATAAGAGGCACTCAGATTGCTGAACCTCCACTTTCCGCCAATGAGATTATTTAATGGTCAGCACTGACTGAATCTCACCGAACGACCTCGCTCGCTCTAATAACAGGCTTCGTTTCTTTCATTTCCAAGAACGGTCTGACTGGCTGACGACGGCTAATAAGCCAGAAATGGCCATTCCAGTCTCCCATGTCTTTGTCCGTAATATCATTCTGCCAACGGTCTCCTTATTCATTTGTTTGGTACCCAGCCTTCTGGTCTAGCCCTTTGTGTATATTAAAAGAACCTGCTTTACCAGGTTGTGCCAGCAAACATTTCTTCACTGATGATTTATTCATAGCTGATGGATCAGAAACGATTTCCTTGCAGCCCTTCGCTATTTTGTAGTCCTTGTAGCAGCATATTTACTAGCTTAGGTCTTCTGACTCCTACAGGAATCGAACGTCAGCGACTTTGAGAGTGCGACAACGACTGGGTGTTTTGTAGTCGAGCAGCGAGGAAGGTGTTAGTCTCCTTGGTTGGCCTGGGCTCACATCGACTTACGACGTCGTGACGGCGTGCGTCGTTGGTTGGAAACTGAGATCCGTTACTTGGCCGCGCGAGCATAGTGTGCGAGAACGAACGGGTTGCATTGACGTGTTTTTTTTATGGAAGTGATGTCAAACGCCTCGGCTTCCAGCAGTTCCTGTCCCGTCTTACAGCCAACTCGTGACACCATTAGCGTGCTCGCGAAGTCGAACTCGTCGCCTTCCTCCTGAGTGCGAGAAGCAACTTGAGATGGTGAGTCACCTGTCCCAACAGCCAGTTTGTGCTCCAATATTCGAGATGGGTTGTCGTGTTGTCCGACTTGTATAATAGCAGAGGCAGCTGTGACATGTGATTTAATAAACTACTCCCGACTGCTCACCTGCATTCAGTGGGTCCTCCATCTGCATGAATTTAGTACGCATGGCAGTTGTCGGACGATAGACAATACCCACGCCAAATTATGCGGCAGTGCGTCCCGTTGATTTGATGCGGCCAGTGCCAGAGTTTGTTGGCTCTTCCCGTTTGTTCTTCGTGAGCGCATAAGGAGGCAGCTGGTGATGAAGCTTTTGGGACAACCGTTCTCTGATAAGTGATCCCGTAGATGCTGTGATTCTTGTAGTCATCCTTCTGATTCGCTGCAGTACCGTTTTTCCATTTGCAGGAGTGCCCCCAAAATGCCGCATTTGAGCATCAAACAGGTGATTGCTGTGATGGCTGAGGACATGGGTTGTGTTAGTCGCCTTCCTGTACACCGTAGTGCTAGATTCCTTGTTGGCTTTGCGCATGACGAAAACGTCCAGGTAGGGTAATCTTTCGGCCTTCCACTCCTCTCTTGTGATCTGGGTGTTAGAAGATGTCGCTTAGCAGGCCCTGAGGGCTGGATAGCATGTCGTCCCCTCTAATAGCGAAAGTGCCATCCACGTATCGATGCAAAACGCAGGTTCATAGTAATTGAGGGTGACCGCTTCCAGCACTTTTAAAATAAATTCGGCAGATAGGTTGAATATTGGAAAATGCGCTGGCGTCCCTTCGATTTGTTCACATGTTTAACCACTGAAAGTGGAAAATCCCTTTGATGGATAGGAAAGAGTTTCATTAGATGCTCGGTTTTTAAGGGCCCATCGTCCCGTCGTACTTTTTTTCCGGACCTTTGCGTAGAGCAGCGCGCTCCAGGTCCGCCGGGACAGTGAGACTACGTCGAATTATGCCACAATTTTGTCAGATAGGACAGCTTATCTCCTGATGCCGGTGATGAATAGGGAGGTTAAATTGATGGAGGCCCTTGAGCTCTCTCAAAGAAAGCTTACTGTTTGGACCATCTATGATTGTTCTCGGGGCTGTCCCGCAACGCACCAGTTGGGTGAAGGGGAACGTTAGACTTGTGGATGTTGGGTAAACCGCAGAACCTAATCAATGTCATGGCAGCTGGATTCGCCCGCCAGCACTCGTCTAACAAGGTTACATTGTGCCACCTATGTCGGTTTAAGGGTCCAATTAGCTCGCCAATCGTTGATTTGGCCAGTAAGGAAGACGTGGTCTTGAAGAACTGTTGATTGTCGAGGAGAGCTTGTGTCTTTCCGTTGTAATCGACGCGGTTCGTTGAGGTGGTTGTTCTTTCAACGTCAGTCGGCAGCAATATTGCATCCTCTTCATTTGAAATATCTTCATTGATCTCATTTTCGCGGAGGAAAGTTAAAATTTCATCGGGCAAAAAAGACTGTGAGCTGAAATATATGATATACTTTACTCTGGTCATTACATCAAAGAGAACTTGATTCCCGCATTTGGCCAGGACGAACACTCACGAAAGGTATCGGATAGGACGAGCTCATTACGAAGTTTTGGCTATATGGAAAAACAGGTTATAACCAATTTATGCAAGGAGAAAAATACGAGTAAATGGTTGGATCGAGAAGTTTTTTCGTCTGATGTATCATATCTTCATTCGAGTCAATCCGAGAAAGTGCTGGTGGACGCAGCCGCAGTGTAATATTCATTGTATGTTTTTGCTGCGGCATCACATAAACTAGCTATTTTGCATTCATTACTGCTGCTCATAGTGCACCAGGTGGTTGATTACCACGATTTCAGCATCAGTTTTCGTGATGGCTTGACAATTAATCCCACCTTTACAGTCATTAAAAGAATTTGTCTGAGCGAACCCTCTCCTCGTGGCCGATTCCTATAAACTAGCAGAGTGTACGTGTTGAATAGAAGATTAGGATGACCGCTAAGTTTGGTGACCGACTGCGGGTGGAAGCCCGCCTCTCACGACCCACACGGTCATCGCTTCTCGCAGGGGTTTGAGTTTCGCTCAACTTGGGGGTGTGGCCAGTCTCTCAAAGTCAATCGCTACTTGACAGTTGTCCTCATTATCCTTCACTGCAGATGCGTGTTCAGCCCTCCACGTCTCGGAGTTTCTCTCTGTTTTTCCGACCTAGCTGATGGCCGACAGCTGCATCGGGTTCTGTAAACGACTTAAACCTTTTCTTGCTCTGGTGTACGGTCTTTCGACCCCATCTTTTGACACCGAATATTTGTCTCTGGTCTGTGTGGAACCCAAACTGCTATCTGCATCAAAAGATGGCTGAAAGCCTCTCAGATGCTCCTAAAGAACGAAGTTGTTCGTCCTTCATTTAAACCAGCTCTTCGTCTCAATTTCTAACTCTAATTGCAGCTGACTGGATGGCTGTCATCGAAGTCCACTGTTCGCATCACTTTAAATGCCTTTCTAAATCCTTTAGTTTGCGCATCCACAATCTCTGCGGCATGCGGGGACATCTCGAATACCGAGAAGTGTGTATTTTGGAAGACGGTGCCGGTGTTCAAAAAACACCGACACCTGACTCTGCTTAAAGACTAAGAGGATAACAACCGCATGCTCAGCCAGGAACTTATTTTTTGGTCGAAGAGAAGAAGATGCAATCGATGGAACCAGAAATTTGTTGGTCTGCATTGCTCATGAAGGCACATCTCGAGTTGAGTTGAACTGTGCACATTCGTAAGCCTTCCCTTGTGCAAGCTCTGTCGACCCTGGTGTAATAAACTTAAAGCGCAATATTTCACCAAACGTAGTCTGAGATTTTGTGTGAGATAATAAAAACCTTCGACACCAAGCCTGAACAACCTAAGGATAGGATGTATAATGTGGATAAAAAGGAAATTGTCTGCAAAATTCCATACGGTGTCCGTGATGACATACACTAGGGTCACATTAGAAAATCGGCTTCTAAGCCCATTCATTAACACCAACTGACAAAGAGGCATGATAACCCGTTTCGATTAACCAGACACAACTTTTCTTACAGCAGAACTCGAGATTTCAATGTCTGCCGAGAGTTCCTCGGGGTCACATCTCGTCGACCACTCGCTCCTGAATCATGGTAAAGACATGCTACTCCCCTCTACATGAACACGCTATCCATCATCCCGCACCAAGAGAACGCTTTTCATTAATATTTCTCCTCTTGCTGTATCGAATTATTAGCGTAAGAAAGTTAACTATAGTCCTCCCACTCCATACACTAAACACTGATCGTATTCTTCGAAAATGTCACATTATTGCGCAGGAAAAACCTTCCCATTCTCTTGATCTGAAGACGATCTGCAATAAGTTCAAATTTGGCAAGCGATTCCGTAGGTAAAAAACGTCTCGCGGGCCGTGAACCGCCTTCTCGCACCACTTGTATTTGGAGTCACATGCAGACCGGAGGAAGCCATTCGGCGTCAGATAAAGAGACTAAAAGACCTACTGCCACAGTATGGAACGTGTTGAGATATTTATCGGATCCGGTGCAGTTTTGGACTAAGCAAATACGTCGAATAAACAGGAGGACTGCTCCGTACGCGAATCGCCAAACACGCGGCAGCAGTGAAGAGAAATGACGCTAACTCTCAGGTCGCTCCTTATCCGACGAGATCCTGCCGCACACTCAAGTTCGATGAAGCAAAAATCCTCTCGAGGGGACAAATATCCTCGATAAAGGGTGGAACCGTTAATTTTAATAGGTGTACATTAGCATAGCAAGTGTATCCCATAAATACTACATTATCCTGTTTATGAATAACCCGTATTCGATACTGCCCCTACGGGTGGGCTCGAGCGTAAGTCCTAAACGTCAGGCCAATAAAGTTCTTGTTCCAGCGATCGCATCCACCTCTTCTCAACTACTTTCTGAAACTCGAATTTTCGCTTGTGTCGACAGTTCGGACTTTAAGAATAATTTCTCAATATTCGAAGGTACCCTCTGTTTCCTTCGAGCTGCTTACGCTGTGAAAACGATCGTAGGATCAGAAAACTCTGTCCGAATTTCCCAGGAAGCTCGCTATTTCTTAAGGTTCGGTCAAAGAGAACACTACTATACGAGTTCACATTAATCCCTGGAAGGATGATAATCTTGAGACTGCCAAATACTGCTTCGCAGAAAGCCGTTGCTTTTGGTTTGGAAGGTTTGCATTTTCATCAGGCATGATATATTACTGTTTACACACGCCCTGTACACTGCTGCTATGATGTATCTACCCAGAACTCAGTATACTGTAAATGCATTATTTCGGTGGTTTCCGTCTCATCCTGCTGGCCACAAATTGGTGGTTAGGGTATGCTCAGTAGCTGGGTCGCTACACAATCTGCAGGCCGACATGATATCAAACAACGTCCGAAAACCGAAAAAATCTAAAATCACTTTTCCTTTCTTTCCTTCCCTTGCCTTGGTTACAAGCCTGAATAACCTGTATACTGCTAGCCCTGGAAGAATTATTGCGTTGATGGGAATAAGCCCTGATAGCTTCATGCGTTGGATGCCGCCCAGTCAACTTCAGTAGTAGAGTGTGCTCAATAATGGAGAGGCACAAACATACAAATCCTAGTTAACGTAATTTCTAAGTCAGATATATAATCATGCGTCCTTATCCTACAATCGGCCTTTCTGTTAACGAAGATATCCGGGACACTTTTTCAGAACTCAGACATCCACCGACCGCTATGAAAAATACTTCGCGATTTCGGCCCAACTGGGAGAGTAGTCGGTTAACCAGGCAATTGGCTAGAACACAGGGTATGTCGCGCATGTGTTTCCTCAGATAAACTGAAATGTTACATCGAACGAGCTGCCGGAACATAGCGGTATTCCTTAAAGCCCTGCGCTCTGGCCAGTACTCTTTCTTAGTTATGAAACCTGGCCTTCCAAAGTTACTTTCCGATAACTGCCTTAATAGTTTGGCTTGAGACTCGCACATACTCTTGTCCAGGATAGCCTGTTTTGATTGTTCATATGAGGTCGATGTTGAGACTCTTTTAAACGAGCGCTCGAAGCCTGACATTAAAAGTGGATGAATTAAGAAGTCACCACAAATAACAGTGTCCGAACTTGATAGTAGTAATGAAAATCTTGTCGTTCGGGAATATTAGTGGTAATGAAGAAAACTTAGATACCGATTATTCAGAGAAGTAGGAAAGACCGTCAGAGTGGCCTGGAAGTTGTATAGGTATAGACAGAAGAGACTTCCAGTATTGCTTGCATCACAAAAAAAATGATTAACCATCAAGACCACTGGTTCGCCTAGTCTCGACACACTTATTGTCTACTCACAATCAAGGACGGATCAACTGGCTGACGCTCATTTACAAGAGCGATTGATTGAATTCCACCCTCAACCTAATGGTATATTGATGATTAACCTCAACGCGCCTGGAATCATACTGGAGAACTGCTGACGAACCACGTCCAAGGAAAACCTCCAGTTAGAGTCTAATACATAGAACATGGAAGGCGCTCCCTTCACAACATGCTACATTTCCGACCATAATGTCTGAAAGGCAAAAGGACCAGTTGTTTGAACCTAATTCTTGAAAAAACGCCAGAAAGCACCGACAACATCTCCTTTGTGTCCCGCTGGGTTCAGGGACCATAAATGGATTATGTGTGCTTTTGTCGCCATTCACAGTTCAACACTCCGGACCAAAAGATGTGTAATGCTTGGTGAAACAACTCCAATCAGATGAGGGCATATATGTCCGGCATCGACAGGGATGCAGACAAAATGGGAGATGCTGATGAATACTGGGCGTTGTTCAAACACGTCCCTCTGCAGTTCATTAATGTAACAACATACTGACGAATATACGACAGAAAAAGAAGACGGGGTAGTTAAGTACCAAGCTAAAGAAGAAAGTTAATAAAAGTTGCAAATTATGGGAAACTTACCGCGTTAATAAACAGAGTGATCTTCTGAAAAGAAGAAGACAAAAAGAAGGATATGGGAGGCACGATCATACTAAAACAAGTCGCCAATTCGAACAGAATTTTTTTTAAAAAGAGCGACGTAAAATCCAAAACTACTCTACGATGGCCATCTAAACAAGCATGTGGGACAAAAGTTCAGGCCCTTTAGTGAACACTACTGGGTGTGTCTAACTTGCTGCAAACAGAGAGAAGACTAAAAATGTTCAAGATTTTTTTGATTGTTCTATCCGGCCGACATAATGTTTTTTCCTCCGACTTCGGGAACTTGTTATGTCTCTCTTCAAAAACTCTTATCCGAAAAAAATTGATGGCACTAAAGAAATAACTTCTCCATGTCCAGACGAGATTCTCGATGAAATCGCCAGTTTACTTTTCATTTGGCACTGGAATCCCTCTCTTCACTCAGAAGCCAAAGTCCAAATTCCCATCTACAAAAAACGTACATGGATGTTCACGCCAAACTGCAAACCCAAGGGCTTAACATGTAGTTTCTACAAAATTACAAAAAACAGAAAAGATGGAGTTCACACATGTCCCAGAGATTCAAAACCTTCCGTAGAGCTGCCAACAGGAATCAGGAAATATGCTTCCTATAGGATCATCTTACTGCAATATTTTAATGGTTGAAACCAAGCGCTTGAGGAGAGGCATGCGGACCACATACTTGTAACTGACTTTAGAAATGCCCTCAATGATGGACCGCCATGCCTAGAGAATTAGGCCAGGATTTTACTGGATCCCGATGCTTTCCCACTGTAAAGCTGTTGCAAGGGTTGGGGGAGGTCCAGGTCGCTGTACGTGGTATCGGAGATTACGTAAGGTCGATAAAGGGCACTTTTTAAGTGTTCGGCCGAGCGCCTTAAAATTTAGGATTTTCCATAAGAGACGCTGACCCGTCCAACATGAGTGGCTGAGCGGTTCCTTTCGTGATGGGGCCGTAATCTGCCCTCAAAGAGGCTAAGAAATTCTTTGTCTCATTGCTGTCCATTCATACTATTATTTTTCGGTTTTAACATCCTTACAAGCCTCTTGGATCTTCAGCAGTCGTCATTGTACTGAGCGACAACATTTGGAGAAGGCTGCTCTTTCTTCTTCTTCTTCTTCTTCTTCTTCTTCTTCTTCTTCTTCTTCTTCTTCTTCAATACAGAGGCTTTACTCAACCTGTTCTTCTCGGCAGGTCAGTTGTTGATTTCTGCGTCAATGTTTTTAAGTCAGCCCCGATGTTGGTGACATATGCCGTCCAAAATATCCACGCCGGTGAGAAAGATTGTGTTCCGCATGTGGCACCACTGTGTCTCCACAATGGTGCTGTTAACCGGAGTGTGTATTCCATCCAGGCGGTGGGACAGCTGATTGTAGGAATCGAGATGTCTAGCAGACTCGTTCAATAGAACAGTCTTTAACATATCAATGGGTCGCTTACCTTGTGGTTAATCCTAAAGCTTCCGACGTAGGCTCATCTTGGAGATGAAAAGGCCATGTTTGTGCAGCCTTCGGCGTCTCAGATAGTCTTTGTCACCAACACGTCCTGCCGGCCTCGCCTCCGAACAAGCACGTAATCCATCAGATGTTAGCGCCGCTGTGAGTGTGGGTCCATGTTGCCTCATCTCGCATCTGAATGCGGAATAAGGTGTTGGCCCACAGGAAGAGATGTTTTGCGTGGGTTAGCAGGAAGAGGATGCTGTTCACTTATAACCCCATATTCTTTGGAGACCAACACTCCCGCCCAGGCAGCGTGGTCTGTTCTAATGCAGTCAGTAAAGTTACTAAGGGTAATTGGCTTGCGCGCTTTCAGCATAATCATCAGGAGGTCATGCAGGTCTTCGTAGAATTTATCCTTCGTCATGTCGAAGGTGACCAGTGGGGATGGGGTGGCATAAGTGCTGATAACAATGGCCAATCTGGTTGCCCGAAGATGCAGTCGTTGAACCAGTAAGCGGTCGCTGATAATTGCGGCACACAAGGTGGCTGTCCCAAGACGTTCTTTCGGACGGCCAAGATGACGACAGCATCGCCCTGCTCTGCCTTCGGGTGGTTGCTCCAGAAGATGTTGCTGGCCCCACCTACTCCAATTGACCCTATTCGGGGAAGCAGGCATCTCAGATGGTAGCGGTGTCCACCTTGTATCTGCTATGTCTCGATCTACAAGCGCTGTTCTCCCTTCCAGCCGGTCGTTCCGCAGATTGTCTAAAAAAGAGCCAGGATTCCAGGATGACAGAGTTAGCAGAACCACTCTAACACCCTGTGTGGGTGGTCTGTGGTATGGCGACATGAGTCACTATTGTTTGTTGTGTCTTCCCCACCGTAAGTTCTATATATAGGAGCCAAAATACGTTTGATGAAGGAATGACTTCTCAGTGTTTGGTTGGTGCACAATTTCTGGCCATTTCGTCATTAGAGTAAAACTGTATTATTCCTAACTAGGACTACAAAGATAGCACAGGTTTCGGTCAAACTTCACTCCAGGTCACGGTTTTTCTTGGCTGAAGGACCTGAGTTAACCTAGGCCAGGTACTTGTTTGAATGACGTTCTCCATAAAACATTTTGAACGTGGAAAATGGAGGATGTAGGATAGAGATGGGGCAGAATAATCACGTGTGGGGACAAACGACACCGGATACGCTTGCATGGCGCAGCCGGCCGTACGAGGCGGTTATTTCGGAAAGCCAAGGATGAGCGTTGGGCGGCAGTTAAGAGTTGTGCTGTGCAGCCACCAGCAGAAATATGCGATACACTACGTCTGCACGATTTAACTCTTACTAAGCATCAATACACCCCGCCCAAACCTCACGCCATCTACTAAGCCTACGTGGGTCTTGGTAATGAACTCTTCTACAAGGTCGCTCATGACGTTCGCTGAGGAGGTCTGGAAAACTTAGACATTGTAAGATCGACGGGGCCTACGAAGAGTTCAACCCAAGGTCGTAAAAATGATTACCGATCAAAGTTATTCTCTTATGCAATCCGTCAAACAAACCGAGGTCTTTTCCCCTAAATTATGGGCAAATACGCAGAAATACTTCGCAAGATTCCGAATTGTAAACGGACCGGAATTTCTCCTGGTATTTGACGAATTCCATGAACGTGCTACCGCGACCAACCTCTGGGCTCACTGGGAAGCTCTTCTTTGTGCCGGCGTTTAAACCATAGAACATTCTTCCCGCATATGTTGCAATGTCACCATCGGTGGAAATTTGAAAAAAGCACCCTGCTATATTAATGTCCAAAATTATCCTGAGCAATAACAACTTAAACTCTTTTATTCAAGTACGTGCTCAGTTTTTAATTGACCTCACTTGACCTTCTCCAAATCACAAGTTTTTCCACAAGAAGCTCTGCGTCTTAGGTTGAAAATAAGGGGCTCAACGGCCCCAACCCCCTATTTCCTAATAGATAGAGCAGAAGCAGAACAGTGGGATCCGCAATCGTACTCTGTTGGTGCATGTCCCCGTCTCAGGGGCTGGACCCAGACGTGATGGACGGGGCCGAGGCCCAGTCCAAGGTTGTAGGCGGATTTTATTTTCGAAACAACTGTCTTATTTTGAAATATGATTTTGAGATAGAGATAGCGTGGATACGCCCCATATTTACGTCGTCCTGTCCAAACAGTCGTGCATGGAAACTGCTTCCTGTTATTTGTCTTCAGAGGGCAGGTTAGGATTCGGCCACCTGTTGAATTCCCGGCCGTTGGGCCTGTTCATACTGCTGGGCCAACGACTTTTATTGCAACAATCCATCCAGTTCACTCATATCCCAGAAGCAAATATCAGGCGGTAGCTCGCTTATACGCTTAACTATATAGTGCAGTATGCACAAGACCTACGTTATTAATGGTTAGCAAATAGGCTGATCGATGTATGTGAATTGAGCACGGTTATAAAACGAGGCAGCCGGCAAGGCTAAACAAATCAAGGCCTGCAGAAGAAGCCGGCAGTCGAGTTAATGATCGAAACGAGAGAGTTCCCGGAAATTCAGTATGAATACAAACCGATTCATGAAATCGCCATTATTTTCTTCTTATTCTTTGGGGCATGGTAAACTCGATGGAAATGAAAACAAATATATCTTCAAATAGGAATATTCACGCATTGAGTTATTGGCTTTCCATGCAAATAAGTTCCGCATCGCTGATAAAGGTCCCGAACGTGTGACCATGCTCAAGTCAGGCAAGGTATAATATGAAAGGGAAGAAGCGACAGAGAATGCGGGCAGATTGATGCAACACCATTTCGGGACTTTTCTGCTTTCATTCGGCCAATCGAAATTCTAACCAAGAGCTGGAACGAGAAACCTAGATATGCGCCCGTACACGATGCTGATGGCCCATAGACAGCGTCTGCAGATAAATCAAAAGCATTTAAATATATTCGCAAAAATAAAGGCTGACCATTTGGCTATCCGGTAAAAACAGTATGTTCCAAAATTTTTTATTCACAACCATCCGGTCTCCATTTGTCTGTAGACAGGTGTTCACAATAACAGGAAATGTACTGCTTTTTTCCCACGTTTTTTAGCACATGCCACTCCCGTCTTTACTATGCAATATTCATTTCTTTGTACTTTTCACCCTTCGGGCTATTTTTGTGTTCAGACTTTTTTTAATGGTCAAAGGGATCTCACTGTTGATATGCGGTGTCGTTGCTGCTGACCTTTGCTCTTTCAGTCGCATTTCTTCCCATCCTTGCTCTACTTTCGTTCATCTACTAGACGCTTGCCTTGGATTTCATATCTGCATGGTACCTTACGAAAAGAAACGGACGCGCTAAGGAATTACGAGATTTCTGGGTAATTCATTCGTTTTGGAGGACAAAAACACTAAGACCACAAAGAAAATCTGAGAACGTGAAAGTCACTGTTATCAGCTTGAATGTAAATACCGCGCTACATAAACTGTACGACAGAAGTGAGTTCGGCATTTAGCGCTAATCTGCGTCAGGTTCATGTTTTCTTAATGGTCACAAACTATATATACATATGAACCAAAAATCAGAAAGATCTTATTTTCACCAGGGTATTTGCTACCAAGCTTCAAAGAGGTGAGAAAATCCTTTTTCTATGCGTGATTTTTCGGACAAGGTTTTCACTTTGCCGTGATGTAAATAGTAGCTGTGGATGCTGACGTAAAAAACAAAAACGTAATTCTAATCTTTTGCGTGAATATTGGTCATTTATATAACGGTTCTGGCCGGTCACTACCAGGGCCGTAGTTTTTTACTGCTACAGAATGGGAGCTCCCATTCATAGACAGACAGCAACACATAAACTACCTTTCGTTGGGAACCGCTTATTTGTTTCATTAATTTTGGTTAGGTGACCTCGTGCTGGTGCACCAGCACTATTTCATGAAATAGTGCAGGAGGTGCCAAGTCATCATCACTCAAATCAGATTTGCGTCCAGAATTGCAGCTGCAATTCCTAGGATATCCTGCATACCATCCCGCTGAAAGATTTAAGCAATCGGGACACTGTCGCAGAAAAACAAATGGTCACACCATTGTTCTTGATGTTCGTCATTTGAAGGCATATGTCGCAGTCATCTCAACGGATCCGTTGAGATAATTGTGGCTTTTAGAACGGAGCGTGGTAGTTTCCGCGAAACCTTGTGCGTTTGGAACTGAACTGTCTTCGGTTATTATTCACGGCTAGATGTTTTGCCCCACTACTGATATCTGGATACCATTTTCTGCTGTCTAGGTGCTTATGTTTTCCACCACTTATTACGGATCACCAAATATATCAAGCAGTTACAAGCTCCTTATCTTACAATGTAGCAGCATAAACCTGCAACGACATGCGACTATAGACAACAGTTGATTCCCAGCGAATTTTGTTTGCAATCTTGTCTTCATTCCTCTCCGAACCTATTTCAGAAAGATATAAGCAACTGGGATCTGAGTTTCCTAACCTGGACAGAGAGGGCTCATTAGCTGATTTATGCCTCTCTTAAGGGCGTAAAACAATCCAACGATATATAAACCAGCTTAGTTACATTTTTACTCGGGAGATATTTGTAAAACTTTCTTACAAGCTTGCTCTACGACCCATAGGTCTCGGCATCATGCAGTAATATTTTCTTTGCGAATTTGGACAACAGAGTAAAAATATACTCTACTGGGAATGAGGAGCAAGCGTGGTCCTGAGATGCCATGTTTAGGAGTGATCCTGCATCTAGGGGTGGGTATTTATAAAACAAAACGGTTTCTGGGCGACTGAATTGTCCTTCGACTTAGAGTTCAAAGGTCTAGACCCGGTGTTCACTTGTGTTTAGATGATACCCTTTAGACCTAAACTGCATTCTGGTAAGACCGAACAATTATTTTTTTGCCATTTGATTGTCGTAGTCTCGCACTTCCTCCTAACCTTGCGAGATTGTATACGTTTCCAGCTTAATTGCTTCGTTTACTGCCTTCTCCTGCTTTAGTAAGAGCTCAAAATATTCAGACTTCACCTTGATGTCTGTGGACCTAGTCGCGAAATGTTATTTTTCTATGAGAGATATTAGTATGCTTTGGTCTCATGGTTTAAAAAAATATTGTTTTATCGAAAATATTTCCAGCAAACACTGATGGATAAAATGGCCACCATTAGTCGGCGACGCCTCACGATCCTTGAGAAACGAAAGTTCGGATGGGTCTTGAGGCATACGTTTTACCAGACAGGGCATCAGCTATGATCCTGACGGTCGTAAGTAAAAATATTCAGGGTCTCCTATGAACTACATTCACGGACCTATCCTCATCATAGGAGATAAGTCAGATCTTTGAACAAGTTGAGTGTTTTAAAAGTCGGAAAACTCTAGCTTTTTAGATACTCATCTCTTATGAGTGTGACAAAGTTAGGTCCCAACGAAGGAGCATGTGTGCTTAAAAATCTTTGGGTGACAGTTAGTTTCGTCAAACCAAAACTATCTTTACGGTGTTTCAATTTGTAAACCGATGACTGCAGCCTTTTGTGACTGAAAATGTGTATCTGAATCAGTCAATTTGTGGAATGAAAGTTCACCATACCTGGAAGGAAGACGCCCATTTTACTTCCATTTATAGTGTCTGATTAAATCGGGCTCATCTTTGGGGCGTTTGCGGGCAGGTTTAGCTATTTTTTTTTATTCCCATACGCAAACGGTATATTTGCCTTGGGTTGTGTCATGCACACCTTGTTTGTAAAGATTTCTTGACTGCTGTTTTACATATACGAGTTTGTTTCCGCCTCAGATGTCTGCAGGACCGCTGGGACTCAGCAACCGACACCACGGCGTAAATCCTTTGTTCATTTTTGCTTCATCTGGTCTAGATTTCAAA